>JAJOOS010003014.1:0-33771 GCA_029582725.1 Solanum chiquidenum | reverse complement strand
CATGTACGATATATTTATCAAAACCAATACATGATGTGATAATTTGGGTAAAAACTGCCTTTAAAATATGTCATTTTGGTCTCATTACCCAAAAAAAACTCCTTCCTTGAATTTCTTTCGAACAAATAACCAAACTCGAGATCAGCATTGAGTTTGTAGTTATTCGAGCAAACCAACATAATATAAAAATTAGGTCCCATGACGTTTTTGGTTGAGCTCACGAAAAGGCACAAGATAAAACGAGCAAAGGTCGATTGAGATGCTTTGCATCAACCTCTAAATGTATCATAGTTCTGAAAATTTAGTGGGTGGAGTTGTCAAAAGAGGACAAGGTGGACCTAAGATCACATTCTCTTGAAAGACCTACCAACTGTTGGAATCAATGCAGATCAAAGAAAAGATGATTAAGAAATTGCTACTTCAATGGTTAATTGGTACCACTAAAATCTCAACCATCTGCGTCTTCTTACAACTTACAAACACTCTCTTTCACCTTTTTAATATATAATTTATCAGGCCCATCGTCCACTTTCTATTTCTCCGTCCTGCCACTAATAGATGTGTCGTCTATTTCAAAAAGAAATTTAGACCATAACTTATTATGAAATTTAGATGTTTTTCATTTTTATTTCTACTTTGTTTTGTTTCACTTGAACTAAGGGTTTTTCGAAAATATTTTCTCTCCCTCCAAAAGGTAAGAATAGGATTTGCATAACTTTACTCTTTGCATTCTTGCTTTATGACATTTAAGTGGATATGTTATTGTTAACTTATATGAGATTCCTAAAAAAATCTTTGACTTCGCGTCGTTCCGTTAAATATATGACAAGTGACACAAATTTTGCTTGATATGATAGCTGAAAAGTGAAAATGCCCAGGCCTTAAAATGTTGGTGGTCCTCTAGTCTTTTGTATATTAGCCCAATTGTGGCCCAAATTTCATGGTCCTATTACGCCACCATCTTTGTTGTTATTTTCATTAGTGGCCAACTGGATGGCGTCAGCTTTAATTATAGGATTTGTGAGGAAATTAACATTTGTTTATAAATCTGCATAAATCTGCATAAATCTGTAATTGTGATTATTTTTCAATACATATGGGTCAAAAGTGGCTATTTGTGAATTTTATCCTATTATACATACACCTAATTAAACGTTCTATTCTGCAACCTCATCCATGGAAATAGTGTGGGCTCAAAAAATCAAGAAGCCCATATTTGATACTTAGTTATAGTGGACTTCTACAAGGAGCCAAAACCCAATGCCTTTTTATTTGAGGAACTTTCACAAATAGCCACTATAATAAACTTAATTATGCTTCATAGCTATATTTTGCATATTTACGGGTTGTAGCTATAATTTAAGCTGTCTCATTTGTATAATTCGCGGATTTGTATAATTCGCAGGTTTGTATAATTCGCGGGTACATTTGTATAATTCATCTATTTTTGTATAAACTCGAAATAACGAATTTATACAATTACAAGCATCATAAGTGCAAATAGTTAAACAAATTATATTATACAAATTCTGAATTATACAAAAGTTATACAATTGTATTATACAAATTCTGAATTATACAATACTAAAAAGTTGAGTTGTGTAATTATAGCTAAAAGTAAGCCGCGAATTGTAATTAAGGTAAACTATAGCTATATTAAGTAATTAACTAGTATATGTTTGCTTATACGCGTAATTTTCCCTTTTTTTGGAGAAAATTTCAGAAATAACAAGCATAATAAACATAATAAGACTCTATAGCTATAGTTTCGATAATAACACTCCATAGTTTTCGTTTGCTATGGAGATTGTGGTTAGTAATTTTCTGCCCATTTGTATATTTCACATGCGAATATACAAATAGCACACTTATATACAAATTATGTATTTATACATTTAAATTTTTTTCCAGAACTTCGTTTGTATATTTCGCTCGCCAATATACAGGCAGGGTAATTTATTATGAATCTTTCATAAACCGTATACAAATAGTCAGGGTAAGCATATACAAAATTCTGAATTTATACAATCAGGAACCAAATTATACAAATTTTGAAATTATACAAATCAGAAAAATTATTCAAATAAAGAAAATAGCAAGAATTGAGAAATTTATAGCCGCAAATTATAATTTTCTTAAACGATAGCTATAGTACATAATATAAGCTAAGTATTTGCTATTCTGCCTAATTTTTCCTTTTATTGGTCGTAAAAGAATTTTTGTACTTCATACTTCAATGCTTATTAGTAGTTATTATCCTCTTTTTAACTTCTAAACTTTATCTTAGCACTTCAAAATACTTTTCAAATACTTATACTTATCGGGGAAATTCCAAAGCTTTAGGTACATATCATTTGTAAATTAATTTAAAATTATAATAGAAACCATAAAATTTAAATCTTTAATCGTACTTACTCTGATAGGTTATGCAAATGTATAAAGGTCCATCATTGAATTCAAACAAGAGTACCACATACCACTTATGTTGCTTGATCTCTTTACAAATGATGCCTCACATAGAACACATGTCAGATCCTCTAAAAGCACACTATTTTGAAAAGATCCAACACAAATTAAATAAGATTTTAAAAAGTCCGAGCAACATAACAAAATACTAGCTAGTACATAGTAGAAATTTACATTGATAATGATGGAACCCAAACAAGATTATCTACTGGAAAATAATGACAAACAGGGGAACTTCCAGGGAGAACTTTCAACACTCTAAAAGCAACATGATCATGATTCCATTCTTTAGTATCCATATGACAAATTGCAGCAGCTTCAATTCTATCTCCATTTTCACCCAAAACTGAAATCTTGAATAATTTATTTTCCCCTTTTTGCATATGGCAATAGAAAACAGCATAAGGGTAAGGTAAAGTATGACAAGCAACTAATTTTGGCTCTAAAATCTCCTTTGGTTTTTGCAAAATTGTGTAATTTTGTAAAGTAACAGGGGATTTTTTCAAGAATTCTGTAGTGTATACATCGAGTTTGGTGTGAAATCCTAAAATCTCTTGAACAAAATCGAGCATTGATTCTAATGAAGTAGCGCAGAATTTGGATTCGCCATTCATTGCTGAGATTTCACAGTGGAAAAATGTGTCTTCCATAGCTTTTGCTTGAGGTGAATCTTTAGAAAATGAGAAAAAATTAAGAAGATAAGTAAGATTTGATGAAGAAAATGGAATTAAATTTGCTTCTTCTCTAGAAAGTAAATGAGGAGAAGTTGAAGGATCTTTTAGTGCAAAAAACAGAGGCATAATTTTTCCAATTTTTAAATCTTTTGGAGTGAAGAAAATATTGAGTTGTGGATTTAGAGTTTCTTCTGGAGAATTTTTTGCAATGTCTCTGGCTCTGCTTTCACTCACAAACTGCAAAAACAAAATATAAATCAATTTAATCATAGTGTAAACCCAAAAAAAAAATCTACGATTACACTGTTTAGATCGCTTATCAGTGTATGGACAACTATCTTGTATCTCATTATTTCGAATGAGATACAATCGATCATATGCAAAAGCGAATACACTTGTGTCTCAATAGGTTCAGGTTCAATTGAATTCTGTATATTATAAGAAACTTAGTTGTATATGCGAAAAATCACTAAATTTCTCAATAAGTAATAAAAATGCATAAGTTAAAACTCATCAAATTTAAATTTTGTACCTGAAACAGAAGAAGTGCATGAAGTAAGATGGAAAGTGTGAGTCTAAATTCCATGGTTGATCAGTTTTCTTGCTTCTACTCTGATGTTTTTTGTTTCTAAAATAAATGGAAAGTGAACTTCATGTATCAATAAGAGTTCCTTTTTTTCTTCTGTCATATTCTTAATTTGGTCATTCTCTTTAAGTATATATAAATTTCTTTTCGAATCCTTTTACTTTTGGATTTATTTAAAAAATAATAAATAAAGTTTTAGACAATTTAAAAGAATTTCAATATCATCAGATCACTTAAAAAATAGATAAGTAAGCTTACTATGACAGGATAATATATATTAACATGTAAATCTGAATAGCTCAGTTGGTTGACAATCTGAACTCCCATTTTATTGGTCATGATTTAATTCCCCACATTGTAATCTCCGCTTCATTTCTCTTTCCCCTAACCTCAATTTTATTTTTATTTTTAAAAAGACATGCTAAAATATATTAGTAGTGTGAAAAAATATACTATACAACCACCGTATAAAAAATATTTTTTTATGAATATGTTTTTTTCTTGGAAATATAGGCCAATGGGAGGAACATGCTAACTTGACAACAAAACTAAGCTTAAAACAATAATTTAATTGGTAATCTATGATTAATTTATCAAATCACATACTATCAAACAAGTCAGCGCTATGAAAAAATAATACTATTTCTGAAAATACTTTTTTTAATTGTCCTAACACTTGGTCAACTAAACAGTTCAGTGGTAGCCATTGCAATCAATCATTATGTTGAAACTTGAAAATAAACACAGCATATGTGTATCTGGCACAGTTTACTACTCCCTCCATTTTAAAATAATTATCATGTTTTGCTTATTGACTATTGATTTGAAATTTAGATACTCAAAAGTTTATGAAAAATATACAGCGTTACAATTATTTTCATATCAATATGATGAAAAAATATATATTAATATAGTTTGATTCTAGAAAAAAAAAGTGACAAGTATTTTAGGAGTTTCATAAAACAACTAAGGGACGTTTTTATTTTATTTTTTGCCTTTTTAGGTTATATTAATGTGAATGGTTTAATAACACCGGTAATACACCAGTGGTAGGAGAAATAAATAATTTGAAATTGAAAAAAACGTATAAAAAATACAGACATTAACCATTTGAATTATGCCTAGTTGGTATTAAATTACTGATGAAATTCAGAAAATCTTGTAATTCAAAAATATTGTCTTCCTTGTGCCTGTATCATTGGACTTCTTGAGGCTTCTACAACAATTATTCACTTTTTTTTAATCTTCTTACTTTTTTTGTATTTCCAATTAGATAATTAAATAAGAATAAAATAAGAGTTGTCCAAGTTGACCATCATAAACCCTTAACTAATTAGGCTATTTTAAAATTATTAACTTATATTTTTCTGTTTAGATGCACATACTTCTATTAACTTAATATATCACCCTAACACTATACTTCTCTAATTATTTTGATACGTAAGAAGAAGAAACAAAACTAAATAAATAAATAAATAAAAGGGCAATAGGATAGTTTTATAGTTGTATGGATTGTTCTTTAAATAATACCGGGAAAAAGACAAGTTATACCCCCAATTTTATAATTGTGAGTTTGTGACATAAAAGATGTAGATATATTCTTTTTGTCTCACATAAGTGAAAAAATTGATCTTTTAATTAAAATAAAATACATATAGAAATATATTTGATCATTCTCGTAAGGTTGAGAAATATATTTGATCTTTATCATCATATGTGAATGTTTTTTAAATTCTTTGATTCAACGATTTATATTTACAACCTATATCAACGCTAAATCGTATGTGTTTAGTTGTCAAAGTTCAACCCTTAGGCCTTAATTATGACAAACAAATAATTCCTAAAGCATACTAATCGTGTGTTCAACTGCAGAGTGATAAGATAGGATAAGATGGTGAAGTAAACATTGACATGAATTAATTCACTATTTTTTTCTATAATAATGACCCCAAAATTAGCATTATCACTTTCAAACTATAGGAGAGAAGGTTAAATTAGGATAAAATTATCATATCTTATTATATCTTCAAGTTTTCTTGACTTTCTCCTAGCCATCACCACTACGTCATAGAATTCTAGTACTACATGTTTATTTTAAACTAATTAACTCTTGATCTTGAATTCATTTCTCATTATTAGCTTGTTAAATGGTAAACATTACTTCTTCCGTCTCAATTTATGTGATACCATTTAAATTGACATCAAGTTTAAGAAATAAAACAAGATTTTTAAAACTTCTGATTCGAAACACTCTTTGACCATTTAATTTGTATACCTATAAAAGAATTTTAACATAAATTATTTTTAATTATAATAAAGCGACATTCTATTTCAGACGAAATTAAAGAAAAGTATGTCACATAAATTGAGACGAGGAAGCAACTATTAATTGCTGATGTTGTGTTTTGGGTTGAGGTTTGAAAATTCTGTGATAGCCATTATATTGAAATGGCAATGAATTGTGTTCTGCGTCAGCAAACAGCAAAACTAATTTTTAGTCTAAATAAATGATGCAAGTACCATCCATGGCCATGAAATGTTGAAAGTACATTCATTTAGACTTTGATGTGAACTGTAGTAACAAAACAGGTGTATGATGCAGTGCAATTTCAAATTCCAATTAGTCTATAGTATACTCCAATATGTCATTATAGTGGATATTTGATAGGCTTTATGGATGTGCACATGAGAAATAATTAAAGAATCCCTCGAGTCACAAACGAGAGTTATGGTGGACCAGTAAGTACTTCATCAGTCTTATTTAGAAGTCTCTTATTTGAGTTTCTCTCGGTACATAATCATCTTAATTATGAAGCATTTTCCCTCAAATGAAGAGCACAAATTTAAATTTAATTTTATTCTAATATAGATATCAAATATCAAAATAATAATAACAAAAAAAAAAGTGAAGTCTATATTCCACTATATCGTGTCTCTATTTATCTCACTTTTTATGTGCTACTATGACTTTTGTTATGTCATATCTACAATCTTTTTTATTTGTCAAACTATGTGCAAGAATCTAATTGAGGATATGTGTTGCTACTCTTTATCTATTTTGCGTTCATGTAAATCTTCATATATAGTTGACTTTAGTCTATGACAACAACCTTACCTTCTCCACTAAGAATCAAGATAAGTACAATTTTTGCAAAAGTTTCACCGGATAATTTATTTAATCGTTTCCATTTAATTTTTGCTATTTTCACACCTCCTTCTTGATCTTTTTAATTATTGTACAATATCTAGTGTTTTTTTTAAAATTTATGACAATTGAAGTATAATATTTTGAAGAAATGGTCTTTAAAAGTAAATTTTAAATCAAATAGGTATTATTGGAAAAGTTTGAAAATAATGACAAATCATCATTATTGAAAAATGAATTTGTTAAATTTATTATTGTTTTGGTAAATTGAGGACTTATTTTGCTTTTTATGATATAGAATTTCAGTTTTAAATTTGATCTCATTTGAGATAAATTTGGATATTAAATTGTTGAAATTCGAAAAATAAATTATTAGTGTTAGGCAAAAATTGATTCACCTAAACTTCATGCTAAATTTCTGCGGCCAAATTTTTTGCCTAACTTCACACCAAAATGTCAAAAGTGCAACATTATAATTTATATGTTCGAAGTTATGGTAACCTTACTAAGACTACAACTTCAGGAAAAATAACAATTGCCATAGGCAAATCATCATATGATTGAAGTTAAGCTTTGCATGCTAAATGTAAAAATGCCTAATATCGACGTGACAAATTACTATAAGTCTGAACTTTGAAGTTAGGCCTTGTCAAGATCATAATTTCAATGAAAGATATTTGACATTTTGTTATACTTGAAGCAAATCATGTCTGAACTCTGAAGTTTGTCAAACTTCAGACACGGATTTTTACAATTTCAATCTCATTTATCTGAAGTGATCCAGAGTGAATTTATTTATCAAAGAATAAACATAACTTTTGCTTTATAAATAACAAATCCAAAATCAGGTATTTGTGCAATTCAGTCATCTAGAAATAACCAATCCCCAAATCAACCCTTCTATGAGCATCAAAAACTTGAAAAGAAATATTCATCGACAAGTCTTTTATTAATCCTTTATTGGAGTGATTGACTAGCTAAAGGGTTCAAGTCTTTAAAACTATCATATGTGAAAAGTTATTTAGGTGAATGATAATGAAATATTATTAGAACATTGTTGCTGTTGAGGCCGTCACATTTCTTATTTGCTAGTAATGAATAATGACAAATGATAGAAAAGATTATGATTTTAATTTTCTGCTTAGAAAATGTAATTAAACATGATTAGATTCAATCCCCTTGAGACAAAAAAAATGTTTTTTTTTTTTTGGAGCCAGTGTCACTCAAAAACAAGTCCAAATTAAAGGTATTGGGTACAAGAAGTATGGATTGGTGCCTAACCCTCAATAGTGGAGCTTTAATTTATCAAATTATATTCTCCCTAAAAGTCAATCGAATCTATTGATCTTGATTCCTGTCCTTCCTTTTTGTATATTGTTCTTAAATACTCCGTTTCAATATGTTTATCTGATTTTAATTTGACATGAAATTTTAAAGAGCAAGAATACTTTTAAATCTTGTAACTTTAAGTAAAAAATATATGAAACCTGAAATGTATAAAATAACATCATTTAATTTTGCGATCTTGAGTCATAAAAAGTTGAAACTAAAAGGTTGGCCAAAAGGAACTAAATATTATACTTAAATAGCCTGAAAATAAAAAAATAAATAAAATTAATTGAAATGGACAGAATATTATAACAAGATTCGACTTTTAAAAAAAAGAGTGAGAAAAAGTTAGTGGTTTACAGTACAAATTGGTTTGTTTATAGATCTTGGTTTTCTATATTTTGTGCATATATGTGCTGTCATTTTAACTCCTGGCCTAAATAATTTAATTGCATGACAGTATATGGGTACTTTTTCCCATGTTGATTGGCCTAGAACTTTATTTTTTGGGTCCTTAACGTTGAATATTTTAATTTTTTATTGTTGGTACAATCATGTTTGGTTACTTATGATCATGACAAAAAATACTTTAACTAGTTTATGTAATCTGCGGTGAGCTTGAACTTATCTTTCGATCGATGTTTTTGAATTTATTTTTTCAAAGTGAGAATTGCGAGAAAATAGAACGTATCATCATATTAAATAAAAAGTGTATTTATAAGTGCAATCTTTGTCATAGTTAAAAGATAGGAACTTCTAGAAAAACATTTCATATTTGGAGGACAATTCTCCAAGTAAATTGCGGATATTCCAGAGAATTGTGGATTTAACACATTGAAATTGATTTCATTTTATACCTAGTACTTTTAATGCAGAACATAAATTTATATATGAAAATTTATTAAAATTGTATAGCTGATAGATTTGAATATGTAGCTTCAGTGCGCTATGCAAGTGAACAAATGCAATATAATAGAACACTTAAGAAAATCATATTGAGGAAACTCGAAAAGACTCACGATCCCATACTCTTTGACAAACAACTTCTTATTTACGAGATTATTTTTTCTCCTCTTCTTATTTTCTTCAAGGAGAACATTAAAGACTAGCATTACGTCATATGCTGACTTTAGTCACTAAGATGTGTTAAAACTCAATAGTCTCCAATGTAAAACTCAATAGTATCTTGTTGTCCTCCTAAGATTTTATAAAAGGTCGATTATGCAGTGATCAGAGATTGATCAATTATTTAAACTTTAATTTTTTTTATAATAATTTTAAAAATTAATGTACAATAATAATTAATTTAATTACAATTATAATACACATGTAAGTTAATATCTTTGATTTTCGTGGTGACTACACCTTGACGGTTGGTAGATATTTTTGGCTTTTTTTTTTAAAAAAAAAAAAAAACAAATTTTGTGGTGATTACATTTTGGCAGTTTTTATTTTCTTCTTCTTGATCAAACAAAAATTATAGACCTCGAAATTGATTATTTTGTAGCAAAAATTTCAAATAAATATCTAGTTCTTTTATTTTGAAATATTGTCCTTTATTTTTTTGAAATAATTTTTTTTTCTAGTCACTACATTTTTAGCAGTTCTAAATTTTGGCAGTTTTTAGATTGGCTGTTTTTCTCTTTAAATTCTGTTTTTTTTACGGTGATTACACCTTGTCAGTTTTTAATTTTTTTTTTATGGTGATTACACTTTGGCAGTTTGTAATTTTTTTTTGCTTCACCGAATTAAAAAAAATAGATTTCAAAATTAGTTATTTACTAAAAAATATTCCATTGTTATGCAGTTTTTTTTCTTCTAAATACATATAATAATTTAAATCACTAAGATGCGTTAATCATCTAAGAATAGAGAAGTCACGTCTCCAGTGTAAAACTCAATACTTATTATTTTGTTACTCTCCAAATAATAAGTATTGGGGTTCAAGTTAACATCTAATGATAGTTAATTTTTAATATAACTCACTATTAAAAAATAATAATTTTTCACTGATCTTTCTATTGAAATTTGTTCAATGGATATTCTCACAAAGATTTTGATTGAATCAGTGAGAAAGTAAAAAATGTACTAATGTTTTCAGGAAAAAATTAGGAAGTTTCTCGTGAGAATTTGTTTCTCACTTTGCGTTTTCTCAATGAGTTAGCTTAACAGAAAATAAATGAAAAAGAATCATGTTCAATAGCATAAATTTCCATTGATTTCTAGTAAAATTTATGGATATTTAATATATTTTTAATACATTTATATTCTCATCACTTTTTATTTATTTCGTAATTTTAAAGAGAAACTGACAGCTTAAACATCATATTCTTTTAATTTCTTTTTTTCTTTTCCCGATTTTAAATATGTGTAAAAACATATTTTATTTGGTCATTGTGGAGAGTCTATAAATAGTAAGTCAGACATTAGAAAGTCTACAAATTTTACAAACACAGAGTGTTTCAACAATATGAGATCTCTCTCTATTTTCTTCCTTCTCCTATCTCTTTTTTCGGTAATTCTTCTTCTACTTCCTCTTCTCTAATATTTCATTCGTATTTTTTTGAATTTTGAGATTCAAACAATTACTTTTTACGTATTTTTCAAATATATTATTTTTATTTTTAAAAATTTAAATTTTATACCTGAATTTATGATTATAATTAAATTGTTTGACTCTTGAAATTCGAATTATACCGTATAGCCTAGGACATATAGTAACCATTTGCAGATTTAATTTCACTTAATTTTATGTCTTCCAATATTTAATTTAATTATTATTTTTCAGTTGGGATATGTAATTAGTGATGGTCCAGAAGAATATTGGAAGAGCAAAATGAATGGAGATCCAATGCCTAAAGCACTCAAGGACCTTCTTAATGATCAATATCAAGATTTTCCAATAGAAAGGAACAAATTTGTTAGAAATTTTGATTTGAAGGCTAATATTATTATTTATCATAATGATGTTGATATATATCCAAAAAGATCCAGGCCTGCTCCTTAGGATGATCATTTTTCAGAAACAAAAGAAGAAAAGAAGCTCAAAGGAGAAAAACTGTAGATCCCTGAAATTAATTATGCTTGATTATATTATACGTCTTTTTTTTTAAAATTATTGTATCTCTTAATTACCTAGTTAATTACAGTTTTAAGCTTCTTGATGATTAATTAGATGTTGTTTAGTTGCTATTTGTAACTATGCCTAAGTATTCTTTTTATCAGTTGGTAGCTGATTTGGAGATGAGTTATGCATCTATTAAATTCTATATAAGTAATAGATACTATTTAGTAGCTGGTTGGGAGGTAATTAGTTTTTTATATATAAAATTAATATGGTGTTTGATTTGTAATTTAGAAACCCGCATAACTAATTATGTGTAAGTCACAAAGGAATTTATGTATCACTTTATGTTGGATAGAAGAGGGGATAATTAATATCAATTAAATTGTGCATAACTAATATTTTTATTCACATAAAATAGTACATAGATTTCCTCATAAACTAATAACAATATTACTAATACATGCATAACTCTAATCATCTACCAAACGATAATGTTTAGAAATTATTTCAGAAATTATGTAATTTTTTCACTGTCATCGAGTGGGCGTTTGGGCGTAAAAAACATGAAATTTGGAGAAAAGTGTATTTTTTCTTAAGTTGAAAATGATATTTCAAAATTAAAATTATGTTTAAACATAAATATAAATTAAAATTGTTTTTGAATGTGAATGATTTAAAGAAAAAAATCTGATTTTTTTTTGGAAGTTTTCACAATCCAAAAAATTATAACAATTTATATTCAAACAATTTTCGAAAATAAAAATAAATAAAAGTTGAATCTGGAACAATGTGCACCTAAACAGTTCCAGACATAAATTTGATTAAAATATATTGTTGACTTCTTATTGGATTTAAGCAGGCTAATCTTTAAATAAAAAAATAACAAGAAGAATCAATCCAACTTAATGACACCAAGCCAAATGCAAAATAATAAGTAGAATAAATTCATCAACAAACTTTAGGAACACCAGATTGACTTTTTAATTTTAGATCACACTCTCTATTTTAGTAGCTGCATTTTCAATTATCGTTCATAAAATAACTTATTTTTAAAATGTGTTTAGAAATTAAACAGATAAAAGTAAATGACACAAGAGTAGTATTTTTCTTAAACGTAACTTGTAATTCATTTGATTGTAAAACACAACTAAAAGAATTGGAGTTATTTGTTCCATTTATAAAATCAAGAAAAAAATATTATTCTATATATAATATTATTAATAAAATATGTCTGATTAACATAACTAAGAGCTTTTTAATAAATAAATAAATATATACGTCAGGTAAAGAAATTCATTTTTGTCTTTATTTTCTTAGAGGAAAAATGTTCTTGACAAAGATAAATATAATTTTTAAGCACAATAAATGTTCACTGAGACATATCTTATACTTGATTTTGTCTTTAATTTATTTTTTATTCGCATAGAAAAAACAATTTAAAAAATACCGAGCCAAATCAAAGTTAAAAAAATTAAACCAAATTGAATTAATTCGATTCACACTTTTCATAACCGAAAATTGAAAAACCCAATCAAAATTTGATAAATTTGAATAGAAGAATGGAACGTCCACTCATATTTCGCAATGAAATTTGGAAATTAATAGCAATAAATATAAATAAAAAAATACAGTTTTAACTCGTTCATATTTCTAATTTCCAAAAGCATTGCCACAGCATTAGGGTTTTTCCCGCCCACTACATCTAATAAATACTTAGCAGCAAATCGATCAGGCAACAATTTGCCGGCGATCGGAATGGCGGAGGATTCCGGTTGTGCAATACAATGTCGAAGCAGGGGGAGCTTTTTCAGTCGACGAAACCAGGGAAGGTGAAGATGTATGTTTGTGGCGTTACACCGTAAGATTTCAGTCATATGGGCCATGCCCGGCCCGTGTCTATGTCGCCTTCGACATTCTCTACAGGTACCTGAAATACTTACTATATGATGTTGTTTAAGTCCGCAATTTCACTGATATTGATGATAATGTAATCGGTCGGGCTAAAGAGAATGGAAAAGATGATATCCTGTTGTGGTCTATTTAGCCAGGAATCTCTTAGGGGTCATTCGGTAGAGTATATAAAAATAACTCTAAATAGAGTATATAAATAATGTTTGCATTAGCAATGCATGTATTAGTTATGCTTGCATTAATTATGTATAGATTATTTTTATGCGTTGTTTGGTTAGAACAAAGACAAACCGACTGATTTTGCCTTGTGTAAGGCTGCAAAGGCTGGTGAACCAAGTTGTGATAGCCCCTGGGGTCCTGGAAGACCGGGTTGGCATATTGAATGCAGTTCAATGAGCGCCACACTATCTAACACATTCTTTTGATGTACATGGTGGTAGAATTGACTTGATTTTTCCTCCTAATGAGTATGAGATTGCCCACAATTGCGCTACTTGCCGGAAAGTAATGTTAGCTACTGGATGCATAATGGTTTTGTTAACAAAGATGGTGAGAAGATATCAAAATCTTTAGGGAACTTTTTCACTATACGTGAGGTTACTTGATTGTACCATCCCCTTGCATTAAGGTATTTCTTGTTGGGGGCACACCATCGCTCTCCTGTTAATTACGTAGTATCACAGATAGAAAATGCTTCAGAATCTGTGTTCTACATTTATCAGACCTTACATGATTGTGAATGAGCCTTGCCATCATCAACAGTACTAAATGGGGTGGCTGCACCTGTTGTTAGATAAGGCCCCAGAATGCATCAACAGGCTGCATAATGAGTTGGAAACAAACCTTGCTGATGATTTGCATACACCTACAATTTTAAAAGATGCTTTTCAGGATGCCCATAAACTTATTAATACTTATTTGATAAGCCCGCATCAGTTTGTTTTGTCCCTAACCGAGATCAACAAAGAAGTGAAGGCAGTGCTGATGTCCTTGGATTGCTCGCTGCTGGTTTAACTTGTGCTGAGGTTTTGCAGCAGTTGAAAGAGGTATGTTTATGTTTTCAATCCACACTTTTTAAGTTTGCAATCTGTGTTCTGTAAAAACTCTTTAAACTTTATGACAACAAACCACGTTATTGTTTTATTATCACCAGCTAGAAAAAACAGGAAAAGATACATAAATATATTAACAGATAAGGCACTAGTAAAGTAAAAGCTACTGCCAACATGGAGAGACTCTTCCTTTAAAGCACTTGTGCAGTGGTTATTTTTGGAACCCTCACTAGATTATCCAATGGAATAAAGTGACAGATAGGGGATGTTCCTGGCAATATACCGAGCACTCAGAAAGTTACAGGAGATGAAATCCTTTCAGAGATATCCAAATGACAAACTGCAACTGCTCTCACTCTTTCACCATTTTCACCACCTAATGGAACCTTGAGTATACTTTTTCTAGCAGGGGAGTTGAGTGTGAAATATGAGTTGTGGACAGAGCTTTGATTTGGGGCTTCTCCTCATGATTTCTTGCACAAAATCATGCATTGCCTGTGAGGATGTGGCACAATGCTTTGTGTCTCCCTTGTAGAGAGAGACTATTGAGAAAACAAGAACCATTGTAGAAAAGTATTGAAGCTTGTTAAAATACTTATTTGAGTTCTTTTATGGTTATTCTCTCTCTGTTATAGCTTTGTTCTGCCTGTTAATAGAAGGTTATCTGGTAAATCATGTTATATAGGTCATTGCTTCTGGATTTGAATCCAATAATCCACGTGTAACTTAAATTTTGGATACATTGCAATGCATAATTATAATTTCCCTTTCTTTAATTGAATGCTACTATCTGCGTGTTGGTTGTTCACCATCATTATTATTCATTAGCAGTATATTACATCCTGTAATTTTACTTTGAATTGAAATCGAAACATAAAATAAGCTATATTCATTGTAGTATCTTGACATACTGATGTCTGTTACTACAATGCTTTCTTCTTGCATTTAGTAACAGGTTCTTTAATATTTCTAAGCAGCACTTTTGAGTTGCAATCGTTTTTGTGTGAACTCCAAATTCTACGACTACAAATCAACTGTGGAAGTTCCATTAGCAGAAAATCATACTGTTTTATTTAATTTGGATCTCACCACAGGAAAGGAAGGTAAACAAGAGGTACACTGAAACAGTACAGAAAAGATACATCAAAATATTACTAGTAAACATACATGCAATAACCAGGTAGTAGTAAAACACAAGCCAACAAGAGCTGCTATCAACATGGAGAGACTGCTCTTTCAAATCACTTGTGCAGTGGTGATTTTTGGAACCCACACTAGATTATCTGATGGAAAAAAGTGACAGATAGGATATGTTCCTGGTAATATACCAAGCAATTGGAAAGATGCATGAGATGGACTCCACTCAGAGGTATCCAAATGACAAACAGCAATTGCTTCCACTCTATCACCATTTTCACCCCCTAATGAAACCTTAAACACTTTGCTCTTGCTAATTGTGTAATGACAGTAGAAAATCGCGTAAGCGTAAGGCATGGTATGACATGCCACCATCTTAGGAGTTTCTACTTCTTGTGGAGCATCCAAAATAGTATACTCTTGAAGTGGGGGAGTTGAGTTTGAGAAATGAGTTGTGGACAGAGCTTTGAATTGGATTTTTTCTCCCATGATTCCTTGAACAAAATCAAGCATTGCCTCCGCGGATGTGGCACAGTACTTTGTCTCTCCTTTTATATGTGGAGCCTCACATTCTCTCAGTGTGTCTTCCATGGCTTTCCCCTGTGTAGAGTTTCGAGAGAATGAGAAACGTTGAAGGAGGTTTGGGAGTTCCTTTTGTGAAAATGGAATGGAATCAGCTTCTTCCTTGGGCAAGAAACTCGGAGAAGAAGAAAGATCCCTTCTTGGGAAGGAGACAGTTATTGTTTTCCCTAACTTTAGATCATCTATAAGGAAGAAAACTCTTAGAGAAGGATCTATATGATCCATATGGGATGATGAATGGATATGTGCCTTTTCTGTTTTTGCTTGATGATGCTTATTTTCTCCTTGTTTCTCGTTAATCCAAAGATGTGAATTCTCTGTTTTCGCTTGCAGCTTGTGAACATTTTCTCCTTGGTTATTGTATATCCAATTGTGATTATCAACCTTGTTTTCATGATCAATGTTGTTTGATGATAATTGAACTCCGGCTTTCTCTTTCTTGATTTTGTGATTGCCCTGCTGAAAATTTCCACCTTGGTTATTGTATATCCAGAAATAAGTGTCATCCTTGTTTTCAAGATTCTTGTTATTTGATGATGGATGAACATGGACGTTCTCTACTGTTTTGTGATGACCATTTTCTCCTTGGTTATCATAAATCCAAAAATAGACATTAGTCTTTTGGACATCTTCATCTGGAATTGGGAAGTTCAATCTTTTGCCCTGTAGGTTCCCTTGAACCATTTTCCTAGCTTCTGTTCCATAAGCAACCTGCCAACATACATATAATTGCTTTAACATTTAAATCAAAACTTTGTATAAGTAGTACCAATATTGAACAAACCATTAATACTAATACTATCAAGACTGAGGAAAGTAGAGTGAAAATTACCAGCAGAATTAGGGAGAGAATACAAAAACCAAGCTTAAGATCCATTTGTTTTTCTTTTGAGTCCTTCAGAAACTTTCCTGAAGTATAGATAAATAAATAGCAGAGATGTCAAATGACCCCCGGCGTGCAAAATCAAACCAACCAATAAATCGAATTGATAAAAATGTTATTGGGTCAATAGGTTTTAATAATTTTATTTTTAAAAAATTATTTGGTTATTGGTTCGATCTTGGTTTTTTTAATATTGATTATTGAGTAAATCGATAACTCATTAAGACAATAGTAATTAGTACTTTACTCATACATAAATATTAATATCAATACCTTATTGGTTACTACTTTTGTCTCTTAGCCTTCAATTTTACATTATTGTCTAGTTCTTTTATTTGTGTTGCACTTTTGTATAGTTGCACCAAATTGTTGGAGGAATCATATGATTATTTTATGAGCATTTTCTTATTGGTTAAACCGAAATCGAACCATTAAGGATAAAAAATCGATTAAAAAATATCTTATTGATTTAGTGTATTTATAGATCAAAACCAATAATACATAAAATATAAAATCAAACTTACCTATGCACACCCCAGCCCCCACACAAAAATAAATAAATTGATTAATGGAAATATTTGGACAATCAAGATGGCACTGTTTATTGATCTGATTGGATATAATGCAGTCACTTGCATTACTTTAGTCTATTCTTAGATGGACTGCTGTGGCAAGTGACAATTTAATATAGTCCGCACCGTATGAGCAAGTTTCTGAATAATGTCATAATCAGTTATAAATATTGTCCGATTGAACATATCATGCATGCAAATATAAATAATTAAGAAATAATTATTTTATTCTTAACCATATATATCGTGAATCACGTTAGAGAGGGACATATATATTTGCCTCAACATATGCATGAAGGGTTAGCCCAAAAGGACAGAAATGCATTTGAAATTTTCATAAAATTCAAAACTAAACATTTTAAGCAAGAGCTTACCTCTACAACAGCAACATATTATTTCTAGCCAAATACATAAACCTCGATCTTAGAAAAGTCTATCCTTAAAAGTCACCTCAGAACGTTTTAGTGGTACAAAATGATTTTAAATTTTTGGACATCAATTGTTTTTATAGTGATAATTGTCCTTTGCAATTATCACGTGAATCATGGTCATCAAAGAAAAAAATATAGAAACTAAATAAAATATGAGCAAGTTGAAGAGAAGCAATCAACTAAACATCAACTTTCCCCTTGACATAGTACTTATTATAAGTGACTTAATTTCAAGCTGACGAACAACCTTTTAATCTATATCGTTAATTTCAAGTTCACCAAACTATAATTAGAGTTCAAAAATGAATTAAGCAAAAGGCTTTAGAGATTAAAAAGGAGGAGCGAATTAAGCTAACTAATCATACAAAGTTAGAGAGCCAATGAAAACATATATTTACAAGTGAAACCAACATAAAAGACCAAAATTAAGTGATTCGACGTGTAACACACCAATGAAAATATTTAAATTAACACGTCATGGCAATTGTTTTCCATTAAAAAAAATTACGCACATACTATTTATAATTTCAACTAAATAAATACATGATGTGTCTTCTTACCCTCTAATATCACCAAATACCAATATTAATTATCAGTACTAATATTTATTACTATTATTATTATTCATTATTTAGTCATGACAAATTATTAATACTTGCTTAGTTTAAAAAAGAATATTCTCCTTTCCTTTTAAGGTAGTATCAAAGAAAGAATGAACCTTTTCATTGTTTGGCAACAATTTAATTTTCAATTTTTCATGTGATATATTTACGGCCACAAGATTAAAATTAAAATATCTTTTTTTATTTTCTTAAATTTTGTGTTAAGTGAAATTAAGCTATTTTTTTTAAAGACGGAGGGAGTAATAAACATTTGGAGGACGAGAGGGATTTGCTCGGATGGTAAGCACCCCTCACTTTCAACCCGAAGATTGCGAGTTCGAATTACCAAGAAAGTAAAAATGGTGAAAGCCTCGGGAGGGATAAAAAAAAACATTTGGAGGGAGGAGGGGGAGACATGGCTGACAATTGCATATGTGAGATAAACGTGTTCTGGCCCATGAATCCGAATTAATTAATCGAGCATTTTTCTTTTTATATTATATCCACTCTTAAAAAGGGGTGAAATCTAAATGGCCGGTGATCAAGTGACTTGATCCTTCGGATATCAAACACGTGTACTCCCTCCATTATTAATGTCATATTGAAGTATCCCATGAACTCGTTTGGCTGAGTGCATTAGAAAAAAATAATGTATACATTAGTCTTGTGTATTATTGGTATTCTTTTTTAATTTATATATAAGTAACACTTTATTGTGTGTTAAGGTGTGTATTGCTAATATAATGGGTTTTTATGTATTAACAACACAATATTTTTAATGCATGCATTAACATGGTTAAAGACTCAATTGCCCATCAAAACCTCTTTTTATATCTTTTCTATCATAATAGTGGAGGGTATTTTTGTAAATAAATTTTTTTATGTAATGTTATTTTTAATGCGTCAAATCAAACAATGCAAAAAAATAATAGGGATAATACATAAAACCCCCCCTGAACTTGGCACGAAAACTTACTTTAGTACTTAAACTTTACGGGTAATTATTTACCCCCTTTAACATATTTGAAGTGAATTAATACCACCCTAAAAATATAATACCAGTCTCAAGTTGGCAAGTGTATTACACACGCGCCACGTCATTGACACATTAGAACCACATAAGCGCCACGTCATAGCCACATTGGAAATTCTTTAAAATTTTATTTTTGATTTTTTAAATTCATTTCTTTCTTTCCTTTTCAGAATATTTAAATACTAGTTAATCTTTAGTTCTTAATTAGTTTAAGAAATATTGAAATCATTAGCAGTGATTTTTTTTCAATACTCAACGTCATTTACTGCCATGTCGATTGTCGGTGTTCTTCATTTTTTTTTTTTATATACTAATCAAGGTCTAATTCTTAACTAATTCAAGAAAAAACACATTTCTTTGTAGTAATTTTTTTTTTTAACAAAAACTTTCTCTATCCATTGCTTCAATCGTCATTGCCAACCACTAACATTATAGATCGGTTGATAAAATCTCATCTTCTTTTATGCCCAAGTCTTTATTTTTCAAAAAAATTCATAACTTTTTAAGAAAAATCAAATCTTCAAAGTAAAGAGTAAATTTTTTTTTATGTGGGTCTTGAATGTGATTCTTTTTGTTTATGTGTTTAACGAGAAAATGTACTTTGAATGTAGAGTTTGAAGAAGGAGAATGAGGATGGGGTGGGGTGGGGATAGGGTGGAGGGGAGTTTGAGGAAGAAAAGACAAGCAAGTAGATGGGGTAGGTGGAGTTTTGAGAAAGCGGGGTGGGTGGTTTTTTTTTTCATTATATATATAAAGTGGGACCATTACTTTTTAAAAAAAAAAACTTAACGTGCTTTTAAAAAAAAATTCATCTTTTTTTGCCACGTCATCCGTTAGGATGGTATTAAATTCACTTCAAATATGTTAAGGGGGGTAAATAATTACCCGTAAAGTTTAAGTAGTAAAGTAAATTTTCGTGCCAAGTTCAGGAGGATTTTTATGTATTTTCCCAAAATAATATATAATTAGTGCAAGCATAACTAATACATGCATTATTAGTGGCAAACCTACCTTGTGCATAATGGGTGCTTAAGCACCCACTACTACCGCCTTTTATGACAAACTTTACTATTTATGTATAAAATTTAATATTTAATTGAAATGTATTAATTGAGCACCATTCTATATAGTAATTTTTGAGTTAAAAAAAATATAGCACCCACAATATATTTTTTTTGGATTTGTCACTGTACATTATTAATATATGCAAGCATTACTAATCTATTCTAATTATTATTATTCTTATACACTCTATCAAAGGGTGTTTTGACATACACTTTGTATGTGTTAAAATATACTTATGTAAATAATAAATTTTGAATCCAGTAAATCTGACGATAATGATAAATTATGAATGTGAACCTATAAACTTTTAAAGGAAAAATCACCCCATATATATATATTTAAGAGATAATATTACGAATTTTAAAGCTACTTTTAAAATATTCTTGCTTATAACAGTTTAATTACGTGTTATAACATATCACATTTTATTTAAAAATCAATTAAATTTTTATTTTTTTAAATAAATATTTTATAATTTTATATTTATTATTAAATGATATAAATAAATAATCTACCATAATTATCTCTTACACATTTATAGGAAATTTACCTTGATTCTTGTTCCTTTTTTAATTTTACACGTCAAATCCACACCCCTAATGTCATCACGCCTCTTCTAGTCAGTAACCCACCACCCCCACATTCAAAAAGTAAAATTTTCCGTTGTAACAACTATCCATTCCTCTTTCACCTCATCAATCATCTTCCATTCAAATCGTTTCTACATCTCAATATCACCTCCTAAATCAGAAAATATTCAGTCTACAATCAGAAAGAAAGGGCGGTTTCACAATATTAAGAATCAAGTTTTCAAGATTTTCGTTAAAACATGTCAGAAATCAGAACATACTTCTAGAAAAAGTCTCATATTAGTAGAAGCGAGTTCTAAGGTTGGAATAGAGCCTCCGACGTTTAACATATTGACTCAAACGCCACCGCATAACAAGAATGCAACTCCAGCGAAAAAGGTTGGTACTTCTCAAATTATGTGGTGGCCAAGAATGCAACTCCAACGAAAAATATTGGTACTTCTCAAAATAAGAAGCATATTACAGAAAAGAATAAGAAAAATCAAGCAAAAGCATATTACAGAAAAGGAGAAGAAAACTCAAGCAAAGAAAATTGAAAGTCCTTCAAATCAGAAGGGACAAAAAAGGAAAGGGAAAATGGTGGAACCCCCTTCTGATTCAGACTCAGATTTTGTAAGCGAGAAAAATATCAAAAAAATAAAAAAATCAACAAATGTAGAAACGGGTCATTCATCAAAACCCTCCAAAAGAAGAGCAACAATGAAAAAGGCTTCAGAAATCCCAATAGCAAAAGGGCTAAAAATGTGGTTAGGGTAAATATTTTATTTTATTCATTTTCCAATTATTAAATTTAGTAGAATTTTTGTTATAATAGTTTATTTATGCATATTATCTGTGGCATAAATTTTGTTTTGATGTTTGACATGAAATTGTTGTGACATAAGCATACATAATATGTATAGTTACTATCATGGAATTGATATTAATTTAGTTATTATTTTTATCAAAAAAGGTATGAAGCATGTTTAAGATTGGTATGAATCTGACTTAATATTGGTTTATGAATGTGGTATGCAATATGTTTAACATTTGTATGAAACTTATTTAATTTTGGTATGAACTTTGTATACCTTTTAGCAGGAAACTTATCATTCAAAATCTTTCATTATGTCTATGAATGTGAAATGAAACATGAATAATATTTGTATGAAAAATGTCTTAATATTGATTAGGAATGCGGTATGTAGTATGTTTTAACATTGGTATGAAACTGATTTAATTTTGGTATGAAGTTGATAGGAAAGTTATTATTCAAAATCTCTAATATCTGTATATAAATGTGGTATGAAACAGGAATAACATTGGTATGAAACTGTTTTAATATTTGTATGAAGTTTGTCATCTAACTAATATCTGTATATGAATGTGGTATGAAACATGAATAATATTGGTATGAAACTGTCTTAATATTTGTATGAAGTTTGTCATCTAACTAATATCTATATATGAATGTGGTATGAAACAAGAATAATATTGATATGAGACTGTCTTAATACTTGAAGTCATGCATCTGACAAATGTGTCTCAACAAGAGTCAAGTTCAAAGTATGTATTTCTATCTTTTAGTGATTTCATCATAAAAATTATTTCACTTTATTTCTTAAAATTATTTTTCTTTCATTTTTATTTCAGCGATTGTGGTATGTACACATGTTTATTTGTTGAATATATCAACAATGAAGTTTTTAATATGGATTCCATTGATATCGATGCAAAGTATCATCGTCAAAGATACGCCACAATCATATGGCAGTACGAAAAAACAAAGTACGATGATGGTGCAATTAGTGAGAGTGAAGTAACTGAAACTGTTGATAGCAAATTTGGTGGACCCCGCATAGCAAAAGAACATGCTCCGGATACCAGCAATTACCTTATATCAAAGACCACGAAAATCTAATTTGAGATAGTTGATTGGAGCTTAGACTCTTAAGTATTAGAAGTTTTTTTAAGTTTTGGATGATATATATTTGTGTTTTCCTACTGTTTTAAGTTTTGAATGATATATATTTATTTTTTTCTACTGTTTTAAGTTTTGGATGATATATAATATTCACTGTTTTCGTCCAACTATATATAACATGCACTGTTTTCTCAAGTTGGATACTAACAGTACACAATTTGAATATCAACTTTTTTATTGGACTTTAGTTTGAAAAACCCTCATAAACATAGTATCAAATAATTCATATTCATTGTTAAACTTAACTTATGAATTACAGATTGTCTATTATAATTCCGGGATACCAATTATATAAAAACTACATACCAATTGGGTTCAACATTAAACAGTTTTAGTTTTGAATGTTAATTGAAAACCAAATGAACAACAATTTAGATTACATGAAATAAGAGTGTCATAGAATTGGTATTCAATTTGTATAAAGTTGGTATCCAATTCATATATGATTGTTTTTTTTACTTCATAATCTAAGACAAAAACTAAAAAAATAAAAATGTATGAAGTTGGTATCCAACCTGTATAAATATTCGAAGAAACGAATTCGAAGAAACGAATATGACAATGTAAAACAAAAGAAGAAAATCTAATTTTTGAAATACAAAAAAAAAAATCGAAGAGAGAGAAACATTTGAACAAAAGAGGATAATCTGATTTTTGAAATACTTTTAACTGATTAGAGTAAAAAAAGGAAAATAAATATTTCTATTTTATTTTGAATCTCCTAAATTTATGGAAATTATGAATTATCATTAATGTATTCAAATTAATTACTACAACTAATTATGTTTTATTTTTTAAAATTCATTTTTTAATATTATTTTAAAACTTTTTTTTAATAAACTGTTATATCCTGAAATTTTTTATTGTTACAACTTAAAAGTTTTATTATACTGTCATAACTTGAAATTATTAGTCTTATATATGTCATTTATGAAATTTCCACGCTCCCTCTCCATTTAACAGGAAAATAGATTACTGGTTAGATTAAAAAATCCAAGTTTATTTAGGTCCATTTCTGTGAACAATATATAGGAAAACAACTGCACTTATTATTCAATTTTTTAATATTTAGAAAGTGAGAATTTTGTTTATCCAAGAGTATTTTTATATAATAATTCGCGGGTACATTTGTATAATTCAGTTATTTTTGTATAAACTCAAAATAACGAATTTATACAATTATAAACATCAGAAGTGCAAATAGTTATACAAATTTTGAATTATACAAAAGTTATACAAATTATATTATACAAATTCTGAA
Organism: Solanum chiquidenum; assembly: GCA_029582725.1. Classification (NCBI taxonomy): domain Eukaryota; kingdom Viridiplantae; phylum Streptophyta; class Magnoliopsida; order Solanales; family Solanaceae; genus Solanum; species Solanum chiquidenum. The sequence continues at coordinate 9,422 of JAJOOS010003014.1, read as the reverse complement.
TTATACAAATGCGCGAATTATACAAAACTAAAAAGGTGAGTTGTGTAATTATAGCTAAAAGTAAGCCGCGAATTGTAATTAATGTAAACTATAGCTATATTAAGTAATTAACTAGTATATGTTTGCTTATACGCGTAATTTTCCCTTAAAAAATAGTATGAGTTAAAATGTGGTGGCGGAGTCGGGGTTCACGAGGCGGTGGGGATGGGTGGTCAAAAGAGGGGTCAGGGTGTTTGGGTTGGGGGTGTGGAGACAATGAACTTAAGGTTTCACTGAAGAAACTTGTTTTTTCCTACTTGATTAGGATTCACAAGGTCTAACCCTCCTTGTTTGTACTTATCCCTAATAATTTTTTTATATTTAATAAAAGGCCGCTAGACACTGTCTAGTGGTAAATTTGCTATAAAAAAAAAACTTTTTTTTTTTGAGAAAAATATTTTTCAAAGCATCTCCGTACCACACACCCAAATTGAGATGAGAGGTATTGGATCAAAAGATTTGGGTTGATAGACTAGGCTTTGTCTATATTTTGTTGGCATTGGGCTTTAAAGATCGTACAATTTTTGGTGAAATTTCTTTTTTGTTTTGGGCTAAGTACGCAAATACTCATCGTTTGGTAAATCAGTTTAGGGAAAAGGGTCAAAAGTATCCTCAATTTTGATTTATTAATTGACTATGTCTTTATCATTAATAGAGTTATTTTTACCCTCGTCTATAAACTTGTCACATGTACCTCTCAATTGGATGAAAACTCTCAAATCAAGAAAAAAATAACCCGATTTTAATTAGATTATCTAATTTTAACTCGATCAGATACACTTAGGGCCTGTTTGGCCATGCGATATGGTATCATGCTATGGAATCACGATATGATATCATAATATGAAATTATGAGATGAAATTGAAGTTTTGTTTAGACATGCAATATGAAATTTTTGTATTGTATATTTTCTCATAAACATAAGAATTTCATAAGTTGTAAAACTATTAAAATAGCCCAACTGTTTATTCAATCTTACCAAATAAATAAAAAATTATAAAATCGCATAAAAAATTATTACAAAGCTATTTTTTATCCACTTAAATAAGTGTTTCATCTAATTTTAATTCAATAAAAAAAATTGAACATTAGTATACTAGTCTTTAATATAATCCTCTCATATAATACGGATAATTTTCTCACATTGAACTTGCATTTCTCGATCATGTGACCGAGAAGACGAACCAATATTGTTACTTTGAGTTGTAATAAATACAAAATGGTAAAAGTAATAAATTAAGTGTTGGGGTAAATGAAGAGAATAAATTTATTACTCAACAATCAGTTGGTGTGAGTTGAATTAACTATATGTTTGTTTTATTTTTAAAAAATAGAAACGACGGGCTTTAAGAGTCGCTACTTAATTTTTGAAGTAAAATTAAGAAAACTATATTTTCAAAAGATTAAAACAACAAATCTAATGAAAATATTTAAGGGGGGTTCGAGGTTCATATCATTTCGGAAAGGGTTTGAAAGCACCCGGAATGTTCGCTAACACGTGATTATCCGATAATTAACTATTTGGCTAATATTTTTAAGAAAAATACATATAGTTGAATAAGTGAAAGAAAGAATATTCACTTAATTTTAAATAGTGGATTTAAAATGGTTATATTTTGGGAGGCATTTATTAGGAAGAACCTTAAAATTAAATAAACACATAAAACATATAATAACAAATAAATAGATGGAAAGAGAATTTGGGCCCAAGTCTGGATCTGTCCGCCTGGGCCAGTACTTGGGCCTAACTTCGTTTTGGGTCTTTGACCCATTTAAACAGGGCTGTCTCGATCATAAGGCTACTAAAGCAATCGCTTGGGGCCTCAATTTTTTTGTGCCCCCCATTTTCTCTCTCTCTCTCTCTATATATATATATATATTGTTAAAAAAAATTCATGTATTGACAAATTTGAAAATAATTTTTTGTATTGAAAATATAATTGAGAAATTGAATATTGTTTAGTTGATTGTAGTGTCTTTTTTAGATTCTTACGTGGCTAGTTAATTGTTGTATCCTTTCTAGTTTCGCATGTGGCTATCTATTTTGTTGTCTAGCTCATTTATATTTTGACGATTATCACGAACCAACTGTATTGTGTTCTTATACCAACTTTTCTTATTCTCCTTCCACTATTTTTTATTCTTTCATGGGAAAAGGTAGAAGTACCTCCCTAGACTATGACCTAAATCCGAGAGACACACCTTAACTAAACTAAGGTCTTATTACCCCTTGAACTCATTTTTTTTTTGTAATTTTAATTTGTACACCTTTTTGTGCCACATAAGCCAAAAGTGTACGATATTATATATAAAATGAGTTCAGGGGTAATAGGACCTTAGTTTAGTGAAGAGGTGTCTCTGGAATTTCAATCATAGTTTAGGGGGTACTTGTGCCTTATCCCTTCTTTCATTATTGAATATTCTGAAATCTCTCAAACGTTCAAACATTCTACATTATGTATTGTTGTGTGTTTATAAAAATATCAAAAAAAAAATTGGTGTCTTATTCAAATTTCAAGGACTAAAACTAATCAACACTATTTTAATATTATTATTAACTTATCAAATTCATCGGTACACTATTTTAATATCATCATATTTTTAAATTTTTGAGTCATGCATTATTCCAACTTTATATTATATAATTTTCATTGAAAATTAACATTATTTGCATTCTTACTTCATAATGTCTATATATATCCTGCTTCTTCAGACCTCATTCGTAGGATTACACTAGTATATTATAATTATTCAATTTATATTTATCAACTAAAAAAATAGGGTCTCTTTATAATGTTTGGTTTTAGGCACCCAAACTTGTTAAGACGACCTTGCATTTAAATCACTTGTACTTGCCTTAAACTAACATAAGAACAATGATTTTTTCTTTGGGCCTAAGGCACAATTTCCACCTGTCCTAACTAACAAGATAATAAGTCAAATAGAAGGGGCTTAGGCCCAACAACAAAATATAAAATTGAATTTAGGGGGCCTCTAGGCCCTTTTTCCCTTTTACGTATACACTAGATGTATATTAGTGTATACAATCTCGTATTTGCTTCGGACACCTGTACGTCGAGTTTCGGGGACCTATTCTTCGATTCCATTGACTGGCTGACTCGAAAAAAAGGATTTGAGCCTTTACGACTCTCTGAAATGCGGGGAAAGGAAAAAGGAGTTCATGATAAACTCGGACATATGTCACATGCAACAAAAAGAAAATGGGACATTAATAACTGATCTAGATCAAAATCAATCTATCAAAGCAAGTAAATACACATTAGACACATGGATTACAACAAACAATTTAGTCTAAGAGGTGAACATGGCAGTTAGCATGAAATAAAGTCAATATCATTTAAGCCTCAACCCCAAAACAGAGAAATAACATCTAATTGATAAAGATCTAAAAGAAGCAAGGATGATCCTTGAATTTAATCACTGGACCAGCACACATACCATGCGCAGAAACGAAAGAAGACAACTAGATGGATAGATGAACAACACTTTAGATTCTAAAACAATCGAAACTATAAACTGACTATTCAATTTGTATGCCAAATCCGAACAATGAATCACACTAACTATATAGTCAAAAGGAAAAAAAAAAGTTATTTATGAGATGAGAGATTTTTACCTTTTTCCGGGTAGCGACGGCACGCAGGACCGGCTCTTGCCTATGAATTTTTAGGTCAATGCCTTAAGCCTCCAATTTTTTGGGGGCCTCAAATTTCTATAAAAAAAATCATGTTTAATTTTTTCATGAAAAAAATTAATTATTTATAATAAAAAGTGTATATATATATATATTATATTATATTTTCTTCGCCAACACTCACATTATTTATCCTTTTTAATTCCTTCTACACTCACATTATTTATCCTTTTTAATTCTTTCTACACTCTATTTCTTCAAATCTTTGATAATTAGAGTAATATTCTGTCAAAAATATGAATCAATAGCCGAAAAGTGTTGAACAAAGTATATTATAAATATTCTTTTATTTCTTCGTAACTTTTCATATTAAAGTACGGTATACCAAGTTATCAACTTTTTGAATCAAATTCTATGATTCTAACTCTTATTTTTATTTAAAATTTATCAACTTATTACTTATAGAACTATATAATTGATTCATATAATAATTGTCTCAATAAAATGATGTTTTTCAATGTTGAATTAATAAAATCTTGCTTAAAAATAATAATTAAAAAAAATATTTGAAAAAATCATTTATAAAAAAGATATTAAGGAATAATTTACCTCTAATATTAAGGACAAGCGGGCAACATGATGGCAACACCTGGATTATTCCCGAAGCTTAGCGTACGGAGAGAGACACGCTACAATGCCACGAGAATGGGCTGATGGGCTCGCATCTGGGCTGCTGGAATCGCTGGGTCGCGCTGGAGCTCGGGTCGATTTTTGCTGGAGGAAGAAGAAGAAAACGTACAGGGGGCTGGTCGGGTTGGTGTTGATGTACTGTATAGTTGCTGCTGATGTATTGTATGTATTGTTGGTGGGCTTGGGTTACTGGCAGATGGGTGAAATGGTGGGCTGAAGTAGCATGCTGGAAATTGCAATAAAGGAACCAAGACTTGGCTTTGCAAAGGGTTGAATGTGAAGTAACAAAAGGGCTAGATTTGCAACTATAGCCATTGAATTTAAGAATTTAGTCAAATTGAACTTAATTGGTGGTTAGGCTAAAAACTAAATAAGACGAATTAATATAAACTAATTAATGAGCTTCTTAATGACAACAAAATAAAATAATTAACTTAATTATAAACTAAATAATTTAAAATATAAACTATTATATAACTAAAATAATTAATCAAATATTTAATTAAAACAAAATACTTTTTGAGATGATTTTCGAATATTCATAAAATATACTAATTCAATACATAATTATGTAAAACATATATATTATCTAAAAATTATAAAAAAAAGTGACAAAACTATTTAAAATAACTTGCAAACTATATATATTTTTTTAAATTTTTTTATAAAATTAATTATTTTAACTCGTTTGAAATTGAATAAGCTCGATGATTAATCTATATTGTGGAGGTCCAAATTTGGGTGTCAACAATGTTGGTGAAAATAATAAATTTTATGTCGGTGAGAATAATAAATTTTTAAAAGGAATGATGTGATTATAAATTTTATTTACATATGCAATAAATAGTTAGTAAATATAAATACGAGGTTGTTTTAACAAAATATAAACTTGTAGATCAATTTTTGTATTAAAAATATCTCAAATCGTGATATGGAATTCTCATATCATGGTTTTTGGAGGATATGGAATCACATCTCATGAAATGAAATCATGAGATGAAATCAACGTAAAATCGCATGTTCAAACACTAATTTCATCTCACGATTCCATATTGCGATATGATATCGCATGGCCAAACTCCTACTTAGTCATATAACCTATTCATCTTCATTGATTTGTCAGTTTACTACACATAACTAGAGTTCCTTTTTAAAACATATACAAACAAATCAACCAATCAGCATCTTTGAGTTGCAATCTTTTTTTGTGTGAAGTCTAAATTTGATGACAATGAATCAACCAGAAAATCATATTACTAGTTTTATTTAGATCTCACCATTGAAAAGTGAGCAAAACAAGAGGCACACTGAAACAGTAGAGAAAAGATGCATGAAAATATTACTAATTCACAATAACAGGTAGTAATCAAACACTAGCACACAAAGCTGCTGATAACATGGAGAGAGTGCTCCTTCAAATCACTTGTGGAGTGGCGAATTTTGGAACCCAGAGTAGATTATCTGATGGAAAAAAGTGACAAATTGGGCATGTTCCTGATGATATACCGAGCACTCGAAAAGATACGTGAGATGGACTCCATTCAGAGGTATCCAAATGACAAACAGCAATTGCTTCCACTTTATCACCATTTTCACCACCTAATGAAACCTTGAACACTTTGCTCTTGCTAATTGTGTGATGACAGTAGAAAATCGCGTAAGCGAAAGGCATGGTATGACATGCCACCATCTTAGGAGTTTCTACTTCTTGTGGAGTATCCAAAATAGTATACTTTTGAAGCAGGGGAGTTGAATTTGAGAAATGAGTTGTGGATATAGCTTTGATTTCTGTTTTTTCTCCCATTATTTCTTGAACAAAATCAACCATTGCCTTTGGTGATGTGGCACAGTACTTTGTTTCTCCTTTAATAGGTGGAATCCCACATACTTTCAGTGTTTCTTCCATAGCTTTCGCCTCTGGAGAGTTACGAGAGAATGAGAAACGTTGAAGAAGGTTTGGGAGTTCCTTTAGTGAAAATGGAATGGAATTAGCTTCTTCTTTGCTCAAGATTTTTGGAGAGGGAGAAAGATCCCTTCTTGGAAATGAGATAAATATTTCTTTTCTTAGCTTTAGATCGTCCATAAGGAAGAAAACTCTTAGAGAAGGATCAATATGGGATGATGAATGGATATGTGCATTCTCTGTTTTTGCTTCCTGATGATTGTTGTATATCAACGTATTTTGAGTGTCATCCTTGTTCTGCAAATCACCATATGATGATATACCAATTTGGGCATTCTCTGTTTTGTCTTGTTGATGGTTGTTGTCTCCTTGGTTGTTGTATTTCAAGTAATTTTGAGTGTCGTCCTCATTCTGCAAATCACCATATGATGTGACACCAATTTGGGCATTCTCTGTTTTGGCATGTTGATGATTGTTGTCTCCTTTGTTGTTGTATATCAAGTAATTTTCAGTGTCGTCCTCATTCCACAGATCACCATATGATGTGATACCAATTTGGACAAGTGGAAAGTTCAATATTTTACCCTGCAGGTTCCCTTCAACCATTTTCCTAGCTACTGCTCCATAAGCAACCTACAAGTCGTTAGAAAGAATGCATTAAAAAATATAATGCATACATTAGTTTTGTGAATTACTACTAATACTTTAGTTATACGCTTTATTTGGTATTAAGTTATGCATAACAAAAACATGAAAATCTATAATATTAGTAATGCAAAGGGGTTTAACACTTTAACTCAAGTATTACTAATACCAACATTGCTAATGTCTACGCTGCTAATACACCATATTCAACATTGTTCTTATACATCTTACCAACCTACCTCAAAGGGAGCAACATTTAATATAAAATGCTCTTAACATTTTAATTACAGTTTATATAAAAAGTGTAGTTAAGAGTGAGGAGAAGAGAGTGATAATTACCAGCTGAATTAGGATATTTAGGGAGAGAACATAAAAACCAAGCTTAAGATCCATTATTGCTCTGTTGAGTCCTTGAGAAACTTTCCTGGGTTTGATAAATAGTAGAAATGTTAAATGACCTCCCCAAAAAAAATAAGATAAGAATGCAAGTAATAGTAGCACTGATTATTTATCTGATTTGAAATAATGCACTTCCATAGTTTAGTCTATTCTTATATAGATTAATGTTGTGGCATGAGTGACGTCTAAAGAATCTCTGCACAAAAGGACCCAATGTATTTGAAGTTTTCATAAAATTTAAAAGCAGGGTGGGCCCCAACTATATGTATATTTTATTTTAAAAGAAAAATCATGCTAATTACTTTCTATTTTTTAAATTAAGACACATTTTAAGAAAATAATGATTAACATGGGGAGTTTACCATTTTATCTCTATTAATTATGAAGCGGAGGAATTAAAAATTTAAGATTTTCAAAAAGTTTTATCTTTTTCAAAATTAAATAATTGAGGGTATAATAGGTAAATTTTTTTTGTCTTTTCTTGATTTATCAAAATGAACAAGTAAAAAGAGACAAATAAAAAAGAAAAATTAGACAAGTAATTAGGAACATAAAAGTAGAAATATTTTCTTTACCTGATTGCGTATTACTATTCATATATTTACCTTTTCCAATTCTTTTTTATTCTCTTATTATTATTGAATATACTGAAGTGTCAAACCTCATAAATTAAAATTTATCTTTTGATGTCTTCTTTAAGCTAGTGTTTGGTCCCAAATTATTAATTATCACTAAATTAGAGTAATAAGCTAATATAATGTGACGCAAACACTAGCTCTCGTAGGCAAAGCAACCAACATGAACTTTTTCCTCCTCTAGCCTGTTAGATTGAACTTTGAAAAAGTACTTATTTTGAAGAGTGTTTGGTCAAAAATATATATATTTTTAAAAATAAATAATTCTTTTAGAGAGTATAAGTTTCTCTTTGACTTAATCCATTTGATTTATTTTTTTGCCAATGGCAGGCAGTAATTTATGGTTGGTAAACACAAATTATTGCTTTAATGTTAGGCAAATTATTTTTCAAATCAATTAATTAATCAAATATAAATTGATACTTTTTAACCGTATTTTTGACAAAAATGTATTTCTCAAAATAAGTAAATATTTTTGAAAGTTTAATCAAACCAGATATAAGTAAATCCATATAAAATCCACTAAATCAGTCTTTATGTATTTTATATATTTTCAGATGAAACAATTATGTGTTCTTCGTGTGTTACAAATCGAGGCAAACTTGCATAGCTTCTTCTTCTTCTTCAAGGGAAAAAAATCTCATTGCTTTATATACATATAATTTAATGGGCCAATACGAGAAATAGAAGAAGAATAAAAAATTAATGAGTGCAGAAAGCTAAAAAATACTTGCAAGAATAAAAATTAAAGATATGAAAATAAAAACTCTACAGTAGTCGAGACATGTGTACGTGATGCATAATAAACAAGAAAATAATATCAACAGAATTAATCAAAGATTTAAGAAAAAACAGCAGCAGTAATGCAAATGGACAGAACCCATAATATATACAAACATTATGTAAATAAAATACAAATAAATTTTATAAACACTTGCAGAGAATTTTAATGTGAATATTATATAAACAAGATTTTATGATAATTCATCGTTAATCTGTCATTAAACATGATTAATTATGAATTTCTCACAAAATTATCATTCTCTTTCTGTTTTAATTTATTTTTTGACTAACTCTTCAATTTCAACTTTTCTCATAACATGTTTAAGATCATATGATTAACGAATATTGTGGTACATTTTATTTATCATTAGTTTAAAATCATACAATTTTTAAAAATTATTATTTTTATCTTAAAAATTTAAGAAAAATATAAAAAGTAAAATGATACAATAAAAATATTGAAAAAAGAAAAGTATCGAGGATTCTCGATAGGAGAAAAAACGATAAAATGGACCTTAAGACTTATTGTATCCGAGGAAGCTAGATAGGCACTAACTGATTTTTCTTACTGAGCTTTCTTAGTGGCTAACATTTTTTTTTTGTTTTTTTTTTTTTTTTGCTTAGTAGAAAGCTGCTATGGTTCTGATTCAAGGTATAACTTATCTTAAATAG
>JAJOOS010003013.1:0-19817 GCA_029582725.1 Solanum chiquidenum | reverse complement strand
AAAATGTGAAATTAAAAATTTAACGGGGGCTGGGTTTTTGGGGGCTGGGGGGGGGGGGTTACAACATTGAAAAAATTCTAAATGGGGCGAGGTAGGGCGGGTTTAAATATTAGCGGGTCGAGGCTTGCCCCGCCCTAACCCACCCCAACCCGCCCTATTGCCATTCCTAGTCAGCTCAAATTCTGCCTCGCTAAACTTTTCAACTTTGAACAACTTTGGAAAAAAAATCAATAACTCGGCGTAGGAGCCTCAAAATGATGTGATTCTTGTTCCGTTGAAAGCGTAACTCATAGAAATACAACATGTATAAAAATCATGGTCAAAAGATCTCCAAATTTATACAGATATATTTTCGAAGTTAGCTTGAATTCTGAAACTATGTGATTTTTATTTCATTGTGAGGAGTGCATCTTCAGTGTGAAATCCAAAATTCGTTGCAAGAGTGGTGAAACTATGAGCTTCTTATTTCATTGTGACGAGCGCATCAAGCAAAACACTATTTATAGAAGTTATAACAAAATTCATTCCAAATTGATGAGAATAAATTTTTTCAAGTTGACTATATTCCCAGAATGCCATTTCCTCAACTTTGTGCGCTCTTGACAACAACAAAAAATTGTCTCTTGAACTTGGAGTGTTCGCATCATGATCTTTGCGGCTATACCATTTCAACATAGAGATTTGATCCGGAGGGTATCCCGATTAGATGTTGTAGGTAAAGATGCCCCTAATTTTGAGTAACTTACTGAAGCATCAGTGAATTACACAAAAATATCTCTACCGTAAGCAAAAAAAACTCAAGTAGAATTTAAAGTCGCTTGATCCAATGCCAATGAATTCCTCAACCTGTCGCATATCAATAATTCAAATCAAAATTCCTTTGAATTTATCAGATTAATACCCAAAGTTGACTTTCAAATTCAGCATGTTTGATATGTATCTTTGAACGACCATAGTAGAAGATCAGTATTACGAGAGTATTCTTTTGTTGCTGAGAGGGCTTCAAGAATCTTCTCATTTGCTTATTTGTGACGGATTTGAGCTCATATGCTAGCTACATAGAATTTAAAGAGCTAGTGTGATGATCACACAAGGCCACAACCCTTTTTTTTTACTCATTTGACTGAGCTTAGAGTGATTACTCCAAGCGCCTACGTACCTCGGTGAAGAGGATCAAGTCATATCGTACTTCAAGATCATGAGTTTTATTTATTTTATTTCAGTTTTTTTTTGCCGTACACAGTTTATACTCTTGCGGGCCAGGAGTAACATGCAGTTTATGCTCATACCTTAAGGAGCGTAGGCAACCTTCATGGGAAGTATTGCTTCAGAAACTTGGCGTTGATTGGACCAACTCTTACACCGTCTTGGTTTACAATTTTATAAAAGCCACTTGAATATGCTTCCTTCACAACATACAACCCGTCCTATTTTGATGTAAACTTGTCACCGATTTGTTGAGGATTATGGGTCTTCGGACTGCTAAGACCAAGTCTTCCACTTGAAATGATCGAGGTCGCACCTTTTTGTTGAATGCTCTCGCAAGTCGAGCTTGATAACACTCCAGCCTTTGTTGTGCTTCTAATCTCTTCTCATCCAATGCCTCCAACTCTGCTAGACGAAGTTGAGCGTTGCTTTTAGTTGTAAGTCCCTCTTGGACTGCTATTCTCAATGATGGAATTTGCTTCTCCAATGGAAGGACTGCTTCTACGCCATACACCAAAGAAAACGGAGTCGCTTACGTTGCCATTCTAAAGGTTGTACGATGTGCCCACAAAGCTTCACCAACTCTCTCATGCCAGTCTCTTTTATTCTTTGCAACTACTTTCTTCAATAGGTTACCAAGTGTCTCTTGAAAAGCTTCAGCAAAACCATTGGCAGGTGCATTGTACATTGAAGACTTATGTTGCTTAAAACTGAACTTCTCGCACAAACTACTCATGAGTTTACTATTGAAGGGTGTTCCATTATTAGTGACTATACATCTTGGTATGCCATATCTAAAAATTATTTTTGATTTGATAAAATCAACAACATTTTCCTTCTTTACCTCTTTTAAGGGTACAACTTCAGCCTATCTGGAGAAATAGTCAGTGGCAGCCAAGATATACATTTGTCCTTTTGACGACTTTGGAAGAGGTCCAACAACATCTAATCCCCATGCATCGAAGGGCCATGAGGTTGCAGTTGGATGCAGAGCCTCTGGAGATTGATGGATGTAATTAGCATGGAATTGACACACTTGACACTTTTTGGCATGCTCTAAGCAGTCCATCACCGTTGTTGGCCAATAGTAGTCCATCCTCTTGATGCAAAAATGAAGTTTAGACCCTGATTGGTGTGCTCCACATGTGCCCGAATGCGCCTCCTCCATTGTCTGTTGAGCTTCTGCTTTGTCAAGACACTGCAAAATTAGTCCCTCATAAGAACGACGAAACAGTATTCCATCGTGAAAGATGAATCGTGGTGCCCTTCTCTTAATGTCTGGTCTTACTCATGGATCCTCAGGCAGCCTTCCATGTTCAACATACTCAATCAGTCATTTTCTCCAATCTTCGTCTTCAACCACTCGAACAGATATATGGTGGCTTTCATCGATTTGAAGATCAAGACTACCAGGAATAATCCATCGATGACATGCATGCACCTTTGTTGTCTCATTTTCTCCAAGTGCCATTGTTGTAGCCAAGTTAGCCAAAGCATCTGCCATGCGATTTTCTTCTCTTGGGACGTGATTTAAGAACACTTGATCAAACCTTTCAAGTAAGAAAGTAGCATATTGGTGATATGACAAAAGATCTTCCTTCTTTACCTCGTAACTCCCCGAGAGTTGATTGATGATCAATTGAGAGTCACCGTAGACATCCAATTGAGGAATCTTCATATCTGATGCCATTTCAAGGCCCACAATCAAAGTTTGGTACTCTGCGGCGTTGTTGGAACATGTTTCACCTAGAACAAATGAGAATGGTAAGATTAGTCGTTCTGGAAATATCAACACGACTCCCGCCCCTGCACCATCTCGACGTGCAGATCCATCAAAGAAAATTGTCCATGCCGGAAATTCTTCAGTAAAAAATGCATCTTCATCAGGAAACTCTTTTGAAGTTTCCCATTTTCCCTAAAGAGGGTGATCAGCAAGGAAATTAGCAAGTGCTTTCCCCTTCACAACTTTTTGAAGTGTGTATATAATCTCATATTGATTAAACAATATAGACCATCTTGCTAGACGTCCTGACAGAACTGGTCGAGTCATTACGAACTTCACGGGATCAACCCGAGAAATTAGCTTGATAGTGTATACTTCAAAATAATGCCTCAATTTTTTTATCGCATAAAGCAATGCTAAGCACATCTTCTCAATGGGCGTATAATTCAACTCAGCTCCTATCAAGGTCCGACTTAGATAGTAATGCTTGTTCCTTCTTAGCTTCATTCTCTTGAGCAAGAAGTGCCCCAAGTGATCGCTCTTGCGATGCAATATATAGTATCAATGGCTTTCCAGGAGTTGGTCCCCCTAATACAGGCAAATTCATCAAGTATCTTTTGATGCTTTCAAAGGCATTTCGACATGATTGGTCCCAATGGAAAAAAGCATCTTTCTTCATTAAATGGTTGAAAGGTTGACATCGTCCAGCTAGGTTAGAAATGAATCTCCGAATGAATGCCAAATTTCCTTGTAGACTGCGGAGGTCTCTCAAGTTCTTTGGCTCAGGCATTTTTCGAATGACATCAATCTTTGTGGGATCAACTTCAATTCCACGGTGACGCACAATGAAGCCAAGAAACTTTCCTGAGGTAACCCAAAATGCGCATTTGAGTGGATTCATCTCCAAGTCAAACTTCCTTAACCTTTCAAAAACAATTCGAAGGTCTTCAAGATGGCGTTCCCTTTGCTTAGTCTTTACCACTAAGTCATCGTCGTAACATTCCACTCTCTTATGAAGCATGTCATCAAATATGTTTTGCATTGCACGTTGATAGGTGGCACCAACATTCGTTAGACCAAAGGGCATCACTTTGTAACAATAAATTCCTTTTGGAGTTCGGAAGGCAGTGTATTCTTCATCTTTTGGTGACATTCTGATTTGATTATATCCAGAAGATCCATCCATAAATGACATAGCTTCATGCCCAGTTGTAACATCAACCATGAGCTCAATGATTGGTGAAGGGAAGTCATCTTTTGGACATGCCTTGTTCAAATCTCGAAAATCAACGCAGACACGTATTTGACCATTCTTCTTCTTAACAGGTACAATATTTGAGATCCACAATGGGTACTTCACTTCTCGGATAAATCCAGCTTCGATGAGCTTGTTGACCTCCGTTTCAATTTGTGTTACCAACTCAGGACGAAACACTCGTTGTGACTGCTTTATAGGACGTGTTCCATTTTTTATCCCCAAATAATGAATAACTATCCTGGGACTAAGGCCCGACATTTCTCTGTACGACCAAGAAAAAACGTCCTTGAACTCAACCAATAACTTGAAGTATTTCCTCTCTTCTTCTGGTGTAAGAAGTGCACTAATGAAGATTGGACATGGATCTTCCAAAGTGCCTAGATTTAGTTTCTTGAGGTCGTCTATGGTTGATTGTACGCCATCCTCCAGTTGAGGGGGAGCATTTTGGACATCATCATCTGTATCATCAATGTATGGACCTTCTTCCACTGTTATGTAATAGGATGATTGTGTCAAGTTTGAATCTTCCATCTCATTTCCCACGAAGACTGTGATGGCTTCATGTTCCTCCTTCTTGGTTTTTCCATGAAACTGGTTGGTGACAACAATTGTGCTTCTTTTCACCTTCAAAGAACCATCGGTGGTGATTGACAATACAGCCTTTATCTTCATACGTGATGGGAAAACACTATGAATCTCTTTGTCGTCAGTTACATCACAAGAAACTTGATTTTCATGCTCCAGCAACCTCTTTTTGGATAATGACTTTCTTTTGGTTCCCAAGCGATGAAATACAAAAGTCTTTGAGGTGGTGGCATATTCGTCCACTTGTTTAGTGGATCATCTTTCATCCTTGCGGCCCAATCTTTCAAATGCAGAGACACGGGGTGTCAATCTTCCAATGTGTTCAAACACTGAAGTTCGTCATGGTGTTTTACCCTCCTTAGATTCCTTTGTCTTTTCTATAGAGGTGTAGTGGGATGAAGTTATTTCTTTCCCCTTCTTAGATGAAATCCGAAGAGGCTACGACAAGCTGAATCCTAACCCAAACTCAAGAGTGGTGACATGATATCCTTGCTTTCTCAACTGCATTTGAGAGTTTGTAAGCCCATGTATCTTTTCACCAGTGACTTCATCCCTGAGTTCTCCTAACTTTGTTGGATTTGAGAAGTCATAACCTGATTTTTCAAATAATATGAAGACCTTTTGATCAAAGTTCCCTTTTATCTTACCAACTTGGGTATTGCCTTTGGAGGGCTCCAAAGCGATAGATGGGACTTGTGCAACTAGGACATTCATTTTATCCTTCTACTCTTGGCCTGTTGTGTGACTCAATTATTTCCTCGGTGGGTGAACTTGTTGAGTACATTCCTTTAGCAGTGGTTATCCCTTTTTCGATGCTCACGTGGAATGTAGCGAAATATTGGTTGCTCATTATCAATATTGGTCTGCATGTCTCCTTTAGATGGTGAGAGATTAATGGAAGCCTCTTCTGTTCTCTTCTTAGACATCTTGATAGCATCCCATTGAACTTTACTATCTTCGAGATCAATTGAGTCGGCTTCTACATGTTTCTCCATATTTTCTCTTCCAAAATCTAGATAGAATTTTGCATGTGCAAAATATGACTCCATCTTAGTGAAAGGCTTGATGTCTGCATCTATTTTGACTACTTCACCATCTTTCATATACTTCATGCACTGATGTAAAATAGATGGCACCACTCCATTTTCATGAACCCAAGGACACACGAGTAACAAGTTGTATGATGTTTTGGCGTCTATGACATGAATCAAAGTGTTTGATTTCACCTCGCCAATGGACAATTCTACACGAATCTTCCCTATGGATCGTTGTCCTCCTTGATTGAAACCTTGGATCGTTAGGTTGCTTTTGGAAAATTCATCAACAGAGATCCCTAGTTTTTTCAAAACAACTTTTGGCATAATATTGACTGCCGAACCACCATCGATTAGAATGCGATTGAGATGTTGTTCTCGAATAGACCCTACAATAAACAAGGGCCTATTATGAGCTTAGATCCTAACAACAAGTCATCATCTGTGAAGGAAATTGTAGCACAACATGGGGAAACTTTTTCATCAGTTTGATGTTCTTGTGTTATTGTTGGATTATGCTCACCTAATTTACTTCCCTTTGTTTCGTCTGTGCTGGAAATAACATGTGTTGCACCAATTTGACTACCGCAAAAGAATTTTTCAGGAAAGAATTCATCCAATGTAATGGGCCTTAGAACCTTCTGTTATGAAGAACCATTGATCTTTTGGCTAGTACAAGGCTTGACACTTTTTTATGGCTGTAGTTGATTCACATCACTCCTTGTTGCTCTTGTCTTAGGAAGTCGTATCCTAAGGTTTGCTTAATGTCTCCGCGTCTTATGAGTAACCAAATTCCAACCATCAGCTTCATTTTCTTTGTGGTTGTCTATCTCTAGTGAAATCTCAAGAGTTTTCCTTGGAAAATCAACTTTAATAGGTGCTAAACTTCCGAATCGCAAAAAGGTGGTGTTTGGCATAGATGATGACCTTGAGCACTTCTTTTGATTTGGCGCTACACTAGCATGATTTGCCTCCGCTGTTTCATCTTGGTCAATGATGATTTTTCCTTCACTTACTAACATCATGATTTACTCCTTCAAGATAAAGCATTTACTTGTCGGGTGGCCAAGGACGCGATGAAACTTGCAATATCTAGGATAACCAACCTTATTGATCTCTTCGGGCCTCTTTGATTCAGGAAGATCAATAACTTTCTTAGCTAGCAATTCCTCAAGAATCATGGGTACATCAGAATCTGGAAATGGGTAGACCTTTGCCTCTAACTCCTTCAAGGTTGGACGTCGCCTCTCCTCGCTTAAATATTGACTTGGCGCTTTCTCCTCTTTTAGTTTACTTTTGGTGGTGACCTTTACAGAAGTTGCTTTTACCGCCATAGATTCCTTAGTTTGGGTCTTTAAGGTCATACTTTTCTGAACTCCTTCTTTTCTTTTGTCAGATCAGCAAAAGAAGATGCCTTCCCATGACTTGTGATGCTCAACTCCATGTCATGCGCTCGTGTAGCAAGTTCCTCAAAAGTTCGCAGTTTGATTCCTTGTAGTATGTATAGAAGTCCCCAATACATGCCCTGAATGCACATTTCCACAACAGATATTTTAGAAAGACGATCTTTGCAGTCCAAACTCAATGATCTCCACTGAATGATGTAATCCACCACAGGCTCATCCCTTCTTTGCTTAGTGCCGGTCAACTCTATCATGCTTACGGTTCGGCGAGTACTATAGAAACGATTAAGGAATTCCTTCTCGAGTTGCTCCCAACTATCAATGGACTCGTGTTCCAGGTCGATATACCAATCAAATGCATTCCCTTTCAGCGAACGAACAAACTGTTTTACCAAAAGGTCACCATGTGTTACAGCATTGCTACAAGTTTCAACAAAGTGGGCGATATGCTGCCTTGGGTTCCCCTTGCCATCAAATTGTTGTAGATTTGGTGGTTGATAGTTTGTTGGCATTGATAGAAAATCAATATGTCTGGTATATGGCTTGGAGTAATACAAGGAACTTTGTGGTGTTCCACCATATTGAACTCTCATAGTGTTCGTTATCACGTCTTGCAACTGTTGGACAGATAGTGCAGCAACTGAAGCAGATTGTTTCTCCTTTTGAAATTTTGACTTTGCTAGAGATTCCTCAACGTCCTTGTTTCGTTGACCAAAACCAGATGGACAAGTAGGGACATGACTTGACTCTCCAGGTGTGAAGGCCTCCAACTTGTTCATAAGTTGAGCAATATGAAGATTTTTGTCATCAACAGATTTCTTCAAGGCTTCAATGGTTTGCTCCATCATCGTAAACTTCTCGTCAATGTCAATTGAGTCAGCCATCAAAGCATTGACATTCATTGAAGTTGGAGAATCCATTGAATCTTCAGATTCACCAAAGTTGGACCCCATTTGAGAAAATTCTCCAAAGAACACAGACACAAGATTGCCCCTAGGTGTTGCATTTACGACCATCGTATGAGAGTTGTTATTTTTCATCGCCTCCAAAGAAGTGAAGTATTCAGATCTATCTAGCCTACTGTTCTTGAACTTACGCCGAGTAATCGGGCCAACATGACTGAGATCAGAAGATACAACATTAGTAAAGTCCTTGTATGAAAATTCACTACTCTTTCTGAAGGCCATTGCAGTAGTTGCCTTTGTAGTTTCTAATTTACAAGAGAAAGAGAAGAAGAGCAGAATCGGTCCCAGTGGGCGTCCCAAATTTGTTGGCAACAAATTTCCTTAAGCGCTGAAAATCAACTGCAAGCAAAATAAATAAAAGAAAAATGTGAATTTTATTGATGAATCGTTGTGAGTACAATTATGTTGTTCTCTTGATTCTCTCTCCTAAGATTCTCCAAGATTCGAGGGCCTTCAGTAGCGTATTTCTCGAAATGTTGGATGATGTAGACCTCCTTGAGATGTTGTCGATCTCTGGGAACGTTGGAAAGTGCTTCGTCGTTTCAAGTCTATCTCCGGGAAGAACTTCGTTTATGACTCCTTCGAAGAGCTATGTAGTTGATGGTGTAGCTTCCTCCAATTGCATAATGCTTGTTGAGGAGTTTTCTTGATGCCCCTTAGAATGTCATGTCCATCCCCTATTTATGGTTGTAGGGGGTGGACAGGGTTGCATATGATTGGCCAAAGGATGTCATTTTGGGACTTGGCATGTTGTGATTGGTTCTTGCACTTTATTGGGACTACCACCTCATTTGAACACGTGGCGCCGCCTTATTGGTCTTGGATGCCTAGTCACTGTGACATGTGGCATGAGTTTGGGCTTCAAGGTGAAATGGACCTTGGATTTGAATTTAATAAGATGGACTTATTTATTTGTAAAGCCCAAATAATCATTCATCCCAAACGAACATGGATTTAATTCAAATTTCGTATGAATTTAACCCTATACAATTTATGTGTCTACAATTGTCTAAACCAATGTAAAACTAAAAAACCAATATTTAATATTATTGTCATTCTTAGTGTTGAATTGATTTTCTTTTTGCATTAGTATTAATTTGATTTTGATTGAAGTTTTTTTATAATTATCAACATCTATAAACTATAATCTTTATTGGACCATTCCGACTTCTAAGTTTTAAACTTGAAATAATATATTAGAAGATAAAAACTATGAAATAGTATAGGAAATATTTTAAAATTATATCAATGTAAATATTTTTATGTATAAAATAAAATTTTAAAATTACATATATAAGTCGGGTTGGTTTGGTCTCGGGTTGATTTTTTTTAGTTAAAACCAAACCAACCCAAGTATAGTCGGGTTTTTTTTTCAATACCAAACCAAGTCAAATCAAACCACTAATCGGGTTTTTTGTTCGATTTGACTCGATTTATGATTTGGTTCGGTTTTTGATTTAGTTTTGTACACCCCTAGTTTTGAGATGCGACCTTGTTACAACGTATATAGAATGTGTTTATTTTTTTATATATAAATTTGGTATGCAACCTTCTTAATGTGTACAAAATATAGTGTATGTATATCAATAAATTAACATAACAATTGTATTTCAAGAAGAAAGAAGATACACTCACTGGAGTTCCTATATGAATATGCATGTTTTTGATGAGCCATATCTAGTAGTAGTTTTTTTTTTTTGGTTTTCCACTCGGTGTTCGGAACCCATATTGGATCTCCGACTAAATTAGGATCGCGCTCTATAGGGCCCATTCGGGGGTGGCGCTCCCAACAGGATTTTCTCCATATCCAGGGCTCGAACCCGAGACCTCTGGTTAAGGGTGAAACACTCCCCCCAGTGCACCACAACCCATGTTGGTATATCTAGTAGTTGTTGCAACTTTGTAACAGCTATTGTAGTTATTACAACTTCTTTATTAGTTGTTATAAATGTTGTTACTGTTATTGTGTTGCGAATAATTCACAAGTTTTTTATACAACAATTACCTCAGTTATTGCCACAACTGTAATTAATACTGAATAACAACAGTTTCACCCATAAAAAATATCGACACAAGACAACTTTGTTCACATATTATTGATTAATAATCACTTTTAAAGTAATATCTAGTGCTATACTAACAAAATCCAATCTACAAAATGCATAAATCGAGTGAATTTTTTTATTTTATCTTCTTTTTTTCTCAATAAAGAAGAAGGGGAGATGAGAAGAAGAATAACAAGAACAAGATGAGAAGAAGAAGCAATGCATGTCGCCATTTTTTTTAGAATCTATATATATATATATATATATATATCACAAAAATAAAACTCCCCTTATCTACTACGATCAACGATCCAAAATGCATACCAATAATTTTTCAATTCTAATTCAACACAGCGGGTGGTGGGACTCATTAGGTAATTACGTGGATTACGATATTGAAGGAGTGATGTATGATGCAAACACCAAGTACTGTAGGCTTGATTATTACTATATCTTCACAGTTGGGTGTGGACACGACCATTTATCATTTGGAACTCAAGTATTTCGTGAGTAGTCCATCTCCACCAATGAAGATGGACCACCTATAGTGAATGTGGTTTAGTTGGGCATAACAATAAGACTTTCCCAAAAAAAACACATGAGAATTAGCGTTATGGTACTAATATTGTTATTTTTACTTTGCAGAAAGTTATGCAGTTGAACTCATTTAGTTGGTTACACTGTTGAACTCAATGGAGCCTTATTTGAAAGTTATTTTTTTTATATATATAGCTGAATTTAGAATCGCTGATGAGACACATGTTAAAGGAATCATGAAGCTGATAGAACACGTCAAAGGAACAGGTTCAACGAAGTTGACTGACGAATTAGAGTTAGAGTTACACTAGGACTAGACTAATGAATCCTAATTTATGTACAATCCTAATTTATGTATGACTAAAGTTGATGTAGTAGACTAGGATAAGGTGTAAATAATATATTTTGTGTTGTAGTAGGACTCCTAGTGTAGCTAGTATAAGACTTTTCTTCTATATAAGGAGTATGTAACTCAACAAATCAATTATCAATACAATCCTTGATTTCTCTAATCCTAGACGTGAGATTTCTACATGGTATCAGAGCATTAAAGTTTTTCCGCTCTTTAATGTATTAGATCAAAATCAAAACAACCACAATATCAAATTGCAATGGCCCCTTCTACCAACACTCTTTCGACCTCCTCACTTCATCATCTTATTTCGTCCTGCTCCATTGAACTTAAGCCAATGAACTATCTTATATGGAGAACACAAATGTCTCAGTTGATTCAAGTGATGAGATTAACCTACCTCATCAAATAGAATGAACCAACTAAAGGTACATGTTCCACTGGACAGACTACTGAGAAAGTTGTAGCAAGCGAGAAGGGTGCAGAAAACAACAACATTGTTGGTGACAGTGAGGAGAAAGATGTGTTGCTATGGAGTTGGATCTCAGGCATCGGCCTTGACAGAAGAAAGAATGTACCTGATCGTAGGCTGCTCAACTGCCAAGGAGATGTGGGAATGCTTGGAAGAAGCTTATCTTCAAGCAACAAAAGATAAGGAGTTCCAGCTCAAACAACAACTGCAAAGTGTGAAGCTAGGAACCAAAACGATTGATAAATATATTAAGGAATTCAAAGGCATATGTGATGGCCTTGCAGCCATTCACAAGCCTGTAGATGAAGATAGCAAAGTGATTAATTTTGCCAAAGGTCTAGGTCTTAAGTACAAGACCTTCAAGACTGTCATGCTAGGTAAGACACCATATCCTACTCTTAATCAATTTGTTAATCCAATGTGGATCCTTTGTTTAATTGTTTGGTCTCTTGCATATGTAGTAGTAGTACAATTTTTCAAAACTTTCTTATCTCTCTTTCATCACGGAATCTGATATGATGGTTGACAAATATGCTGCAACGGTCATATGAGTTTCTGGTCCGCATGTCAGGATTGCTTCCTCATACAAAGCATGGAACATCTACAATGGCAATCAAGTTAGTACAGAAGCAATAACTTCTTCATCAATGATGAAAATGCGACCAACTAACACCGAGGTGGTGAGTTTGTATTAGTGTTTTGGTATTATGTTTTATTTGATTCAATTCATCACCAAATATCGTGTGGACCATGTAAAAGATTTATAATTTTAGAAGGTTACTTTTGTTCTAACTATATACTAAAGGACTGATTAAAATGTGTAGTTATAATCTCCTCCTATGTGATGCAAGATGATTAATTCTTCCCGATTATTACAGTTTCCGTGGCGTTTATGTTTCCAGCTGAGGTTAGACTTTCACTATCAGTATCTAACAACGATAACAAGACCTTTCACCATCAGTAGCTAAAGACGATAAGAAGAGCACTACATTTTCTTGAGTCGAAAACAATGCAGTCGCCTAGGAAGATGAGCCTTTTCTAGATTTTAACTTAAGTACAGTGGAAATTCCATCGAATGTCACATGCTCAGAGATGAATTCAACATTTCATCTATCTTCAATGAGGATGTATATCCTTTCAATGCTAGAGCCTCAAAAAATTTAGAAGCCAATTGCCTACCAAATTTTAAATTCAAGAAGTTTGATATCATTGTGATTTCCCTTTATTATGATATCAATCCCTGTGTATGTATTATGTGAGGCTTGACGCCTAATTAACTGTTACTGATATCAATTTTATTTGAACCTTATATTACCATGTCAATATACATATTGTTTCAGTTGTATCTTATAATGGGTGATTTTGTTTGCGCAAAACATGTACTACTAATGACATTGCAGTATTTGTTGATTCTTATTCAGTTACATTTTTCCCACATATCAAATACATCTCATTCCTATTAAATGCCTAGGCAATCCCCATATTTTCCCTCTATTCATATTCAAATTAATGACACTCAAAATCTGCAGCCATTCAATCATTCATTCATCAGATTCAAATTCTACAACCATTCGATCATCCATTCATTTTTCATCTTCAAATTAAATAGAGTGCACAGTCAAGGAAGGGGAGATGTTTATTTACATTTTTAATAATAGAGGAAACTTAACGCAGCAACAGATTCACACATTGCACTACATACAATTTATTTGTGATCTTCTCGGGTGAGCGTTTTGATTTACATTGGTTTGTATACTCATTCCTACTCTACTTGAATAATATTCTTTAGAACACATATTCCCTTTCAAATGAGATTCTATTCCAACAAGTACTCTCACATATTTAATAGCACCGGGGTATACTGTATCAAAGAGTACATTTGGATATAGCCAAAAATATCTACTTTTAACATATTCTATTCTACCAAAGCAAATTTAACAGGTTCAATGGAATTGCTATCTGATATCATTAAACAATACAGTGGCTCAGTGAATATTTTGATGGAAATTAACCTCCTACAGCAGCTACTACCATAATTAGATCGCCAAGAACGGACACTAAAACTAAAAGGAAACGCAAATGCATCAACTTAAGTTAAGCGATATAGACTTGGAATAAATTTGGCAGATGTGATCAACAATACTTACAAGCGACAAAGATTATCAATGAGAGAGTTCTATTGATTTAGAATACAACAAAGGCTTAACGAGGGTCAGACTCTTTTACTAGCTTGTACACTATTACAACAATACATTGTTGACGGTTACATGGCAATCGAGGAAGAAAGATTTTGGTATATTCGGAATAATCAAACAAAACTCAGAGCTGATCTTTACTCTGGCTTAATGGATGCCATTCTTTGTGGTGATTTAGATTGTTCACTGGTAAGAAAAATTGTTATCTTGCCTTTTTCTCACACCAGAGGACCTCGCTATCTGGCTCAAAATTATCAAGATGCAATGGCAATTTGTAGGTGGGGCTGGATATCCAGATTTGTTTCTCACTTCACATGCAATCCAAAGTGGCCCAAAATAAATGAAATGTTTCACTTAATAGGTCAATCTGGCGATGATAACATGGTAGACATCATATACAGAGTCTTCCAAATCAAGTTATTCCAACTGATGCAAGATTTGAAAAAGCAACAGCCTTATGGAAAAATAATCGAATGTAAGTTCAAACTTATACATACTAACAGAATGCATCAGTTATTAATACAAGCTTTTACATTTTGGGGAAAAAATCAAATTATAACTTTTCCGGCATCCTAATCGACACATTATACCATTAACACTGTAGGTTTATATACAATTGAGTTTCAGAAAAGAGGACTACCTCATGCACATATACTACTCTTCCTGCATCCCACATTAAAACGTCCATCTATAAATCATATCAACACAATGATAACAGCTGAAATACCTGATATGGAAGTCGATCCTGATGGTTATAATGATATCAAAAACTAGATGATGCATGGACCTTTTGGAAACCTCAATCCAGGATGCCCATGTAAGAAGCAAGGAAAGTGCACCAAGCATTTCCCAAAGAAGTTCAACAATCAAACAACTTTTGATGCAGATGGGTTCCCAATTTATAGGAGAAGAAACACAGGTACAAAAGTGAATAAAATAATGTGTTTTAAGATAACAGATATGTCGTCCCTTATAACAGAAATTTGATTGTCAAATTTGATACATATATAAATGTCAAGTTATGCAATTACTCAAGATCGGTGAAGTACCTATTTAAATATGTTAATAAGGAATCTAATAGAGCAACAATCAGTATAGAATGTTCAATAATACCATAGAATGTGATGAGATCAAAAGATATCTAGATTGTAGATACATATCAGCTACATAAGATTGTTGGAGGATCTTTAAATTTGGCATACATCATAGAGAGCCAGCAGTTAAGCATTTGCCATTCCATTTACAGGGAGAAAACACCATAGTATTCCAAGAAGAAAGGTGCCCTAAAATCATACTAATCAGACCCGATATAGTAAAAACAAAATTCATTGAATGGTTTGAGGCAAACAAAGAATATGAGGATGCGCGAGATCTAACATATTCAGATTTTCCTACGCGTTGGGTCTGGGATTCAACAAGTAAAAGATGGACTAGAAGAAAAAAGGAAAAGTCAGTTGGTAGAATTTACTTCGCACATCCTGCAAGTGGAGAACGATTTTACATGAGAATGCTACTTAATTTTGTGAAACAAAACACTTCCTTTGAAAGCATAAGAACAATTAATGGAGTCTGGTACAATACTTATAAGGAGGCATGCTACACATTGGGATTATTGGAGGATGATAAAGAATGGAATGACTGCTTGGCTGAAGCTGTATGTTGGGCATTAGGAAATGAGCTGAGAAATCTCTTTGTGACGGTACTAATTCACTGTCAAGTGTCTGATTCATCCGAACTTTGGAGGACCAACTATGAAATTTTATCAGAAGATATAACATCATTACAACGAAACAGATTTCAATTGAAAGATTTACAATTAAGTGAAAAGCAACTTGAATCATATACATTACTTGAGATAGAAACCATACTTCTGAATATGGGAAAAAGTTTGAAAGACATACATGGAATGCCACTTCCAGATTCTACTTTGATGAATGACACAGGGAATCGTCTAATCAATGAGGAACTAGAATATGACAAAGGTTGTTTAAAGGAAGTACATGATAAATCATTCTCTCTCTTAAATGATTGCCAAAAGATTGCTTATGAAGCAATAATAACATCAGTTGTAAATGAAGAAGGCCGCTTATTTTTTATAAATGGACATGGTGGTATCATAAAGACATTTTTATGGAATACAATAATTTCCAAGTTGAGATCATAATAAAAATAGTTCTTCTAGTTGCTACTTCCAGAATAGCCGCTTTGTTATTACTAAATGGTAGGACAACACATTCACGATTTCATATTCCTTTGAACGTCAGTGCAAAATCAACTTGTGAAATGAGACAAGGAAGTCAGTTAGCCGAACTACTTCTGAAAACATCTTTAATCATTTGGGATGAAACACCAAATGACAATTTGTTTTTGCTTTGAAGCCTTAGACAAGAACTTGAGAGATATCCTCCGAGTGAAATATGAAAATAGCTCAGATAAACCATTTGGAGGCCTTACAATCGTATTTGGTGGTGATTTTCATCAAATACTACCGGTAATTCCAAAAGGAACACGAGTTGATATTGTAGATGCATCCCTGAACTCCTCATATTTGTGACCATTCTTTACAATTTATGAGCTGAAACAAAATATGCGACTTTGTTGTGGAAGAGTAACTGATTCTGAGGCTGCTGAAATTACTACTTTTGACAAATGGTTGTTACAAATTAGGGATGGATCCTCTTATAGAGATATTGACAATGAGCTTATTAAATTGCCTACTGATATATGTATAATGTCATCCCACGATCCAATCGGATCAATCGTCGAGGCAGTTTACCCATCCCTCTTGCACAAGTATAATGACCCAACTTATTTGCAAGAAAGAGCTATACTTATGCCTAAAAATGAAATGGTCCATGAGTTGAATGATACAATTAGGAAAATAATACCAGGTGAAGGAAGAACATATTTTAGCTCGGACAATGTGTGTAAAGCAAGTGTCAACACTAATGATGAAGATATGTTGTACCCAACGGAATTTTTAAATAGCTTAAGATTTTCAGGAAATCATGACATACACTTAAAAGTTGGCACTCCAATTATGCTTCTCAGGAATCTAAATCAAAGTGAAGGACTGTGCAATGGAACAATATTGATTGTCACACATCTTCGTAATTGATCTATTAGCTCAAATATCATCTCTGCAAAGAACATTGGCTCAAGAGTAAGTGTCACGACCCAAGCTTACACCCTGGACGTGGCTGGCACTCAAGAACCATTGATGCTCCCCAAGTGAACCTTCATCCTGGCTGAATACAAACGAAAGACAAACTTAAGCATGCAAAAGCTTAAAAACTGACTATAATTCATGAAACTCAAATACAAAGCTTTAACTCAAATGAATAACTCTGAATAAAAATAATATATTCAACTCACCATAAAATAGGCAACTTAAGTCTTTAAAATATTTAACAAAATAAATGAACAGACTTCTAAAACTCTACTGTCTATCTATGAAACCTCTAAATAACAAAGATGGAAGTCGGGACAAAATCCACGACATCCTGACAAAACTGAAAAGTAAATGAAATCCTTTGAAAGCAAGGAGACTCACCATAGCTAACTCAAACTTCATGTGGTATCAACGAAGCTCTTATTGATGACCCTGAATACCTGTATCTACATCATGAAATGATGCAGGCCAAATGAATCAGTACGTGGAATGTACGAGCATGTAAGGGAAATTCTAAAGCATAATCATAAGCTTGAACTTGATAAAATGGAAACATACTTACCTCCCCTCAACTCACTCAACTAAACTCAACTCAAGAATAAGAAACATAGTTCAACTCAATGGTAAGATATTCAACTCGTTGAAATAAGGCTCAACTCAATAATAAGATACTTGACTCTGGATACTCAACTTTGAATACTCAACTCTGGATACTCAACTCTATATAAAGCAACAATACACATGCAATATATGAAAAGCTTTTAAAATAGTAGAAAGTGTATTGAATAATAAATAACAACTCAATTTATATATATATAATAAAATATAATATAACTTTGTGGGAGTTTCTCTAACCGACAACCATCACTATGAGCTATGTGATGATACAACATCTCGCCCACGCTGCCAGAACTGTCCTATAACTTGCTGGGATATAGAACGCCTCAACTAAGAGGATCCACTAGTCTATGCTAAAAAGAACTACGGAATCATCTAAAAAGTATGACCCTTTTCTACACACGTTGGCTACATAGTTTATGAAGACATTGAGTTGTTATGAACTCGTCCCCACATCGGTGCTCAATACTACTCCCAAAATACTCAGCTCATATGTTTAAAAACAAATACTCTTTCTGTGGTTTGAGATAATTACTCAAAAACTAGCTCAAAGGCTCTCTTGGAAATCAGTGTTTCCTCTCTTGTTTAAATGTGAAAACATTTACTCTTTGGGAATACTTACTTCCCATATAATCTTTTGAATAAACTAAAATCAACTCTTGCTCTTACTTAACTCAATGCTCAAGTCTTTAAAACAAGTTTAAAACAATTGTAAAAGACTTATCAAAAGAAGGTTCATGCCGAATTATGGACGTGAATGACTCCATTCAAGGTTTTCAATAACCATACATAGAACTCAATACTCGGAACTCAAGAACTTCAATGATAACACTCATTTAAAGAATGCTTGACTCAGAGGGTTCATGCAGAATTATGGGCATGAACTACTCAACTCAAGGGCTCAAAGATACTTCTCATCTCAAGACTACTCGACTTACAGGGTTCATGCGGAATTATGGGCATGAACTACTCAACACAAGGACTTTATGGGTAACATGTAATAGTCCCATGATTAGGAACATAATCTCAAAAAAAGATTAGGAACTCAATAATCAAGACTTAGAATTTGAATATACTACTCCTCTCAAAGATACTTAACTTATGGAGTTCATGCGGAATTTATGGGCATGAACGACTCGACTCGAGGGTGTACATAACAACATGAAACTCGTGTAAACGACTCTTCTAATTCTCATACTTACTTCCTCAAAACATAGTTCAAATTGATAGTTGATCTCAAAGGATTCCCAATTAAACTCAAAGACTTTCTTGAACTCTACTCTTAACTCTCTCTTGAATTTGAATTATGAATCTAAGAGTTATGGTTCGTGATATGAAGGATCTCGTGATGACAAAGTATACTCATGAATACATTCTCCTCATTCTTATACTCATTTTCTCGAGTCTTAAACAAGTTATTTGAATTTGTAGAAGACTCCTCAAAAGGACTCAAAGGGACTATCTCAAATGTTCGGAAGAACTCTTCAAGGCTTAACTCTTAACTCTACCTTGAATTTGAATTATGAACTCAAAGTTATGATTCATGTACATGAATGGTTTCTAGATGTTTAGAAGTCATTTAGAGTAGTTAGAATCAATAGAAAGTGTTAATACACTTTGGAAAAACTTAGATAGGCTAAACTACGAAAAACGGATGGGGGCAGACGACCCGAGCGTGTTCCTGGCGCGCCGTGCCAGCCCTAAGTTATTGGGCCTCATTTCTGGTGCCCTGCTGGCGCATCGCTGATGTGAGGCTAAAAATACATATTTTTAATCATTATTTCCTCACATTTATTATTTATATTTGCCCTTTTTGAGCATAAATTTTATGGATTGTGCTAAATAATATATTTTATTTGTAGAATTAAATTGATGGAAAAATGAAGAAGTTTGGAGCTAAAAATAATTAAAGATGGAAGATTGAAGAAGGAAATCAAGCAGACAGCTTAATGGATTAAATTTATTAAAATAATATATTTATATATATATGGGAATGACGGCTGCAATTGTTCAATTTCAATGGTTGCTGCTGCCACGTGGCAGCACGTGAATAGGGAAGAAACATGTTGAGGCGGCAGCACCATATTCATGCGGCGGAAAAAAATAAAAGGAATCCAATTCCTTTTGGTTTTGGATTCCTAATTTAATTTGGACTCAATTATTTTATTTAGGGTTTCTATATCTATAAATAGGGCATGAAAAGTTATTCTTAAAAAGAAAGAAAAGGGGAAGAACCAAGATACAAGACACTA
>JAJOOS010003012.1:0-21067 GCA_029582725.1 Solanum chiquidenum | reverse complement strand
CTGATTTGGAACATGTTAATAACTAATTCATGATGATCTGCTGTAATTCTAGAAACCCTAGGTCTATTCATAATAAGTGAATCAAGAAACTGACTGAAAACTAGGGACCTAATGGGTGAAAGGAACCCACTAGTGAAATCCCACATACCTGGTGACGAATTCCATGGAGAAATCCTTTGATTTCTGGGCTGGAACTGAAGAAAACTTGCTCCGTTCTTGAACTAGGGTTCTTGACCTTTTTCTTCTCTTAGCGTTCTAATTTTCTATGTTTTGATTAATGATTTGACCTAGGTAAGTTCTAGTTATGTTTCTAGGCTTAAACTGACTAAAATCTCATTATTTAGGGTCTAAACGACGTATCTTAGGGGTTAAACAAAATAGGAAAGGACCAAAAGACCCCTGACTTAACTGCTGTCGGACTGATCGACGGACGGGACTGACGGGCAGTCAATCAATCGATGGTCCGTCGATTGGGTCCGTCGGTCAAGTCTGCCCAACAGGGCTTCACTAAAACGAGCATAACTTTTCACTCGGAGGTCGGATTTTAGCAAACTCGGTAGCATTGGAAAGAGGATTCCATTATCTATCATATCATAGTCATGGGACACATAATTCCTTTTGTGCTAAAAGTTATAACTATTTGAAGTT
This sequence comes from Solanum chiquidenum, assembly GCA_029582725.1. Taxonomy (NCBI): domain Eukaryota; kingdom Viridiplantae; phylum Streptophyta; class Magnoliopsida; order Solanales; family Solanaceae; genus Solanum; species Solanum chiquidenum. The sequence goes on along the minus strand of JAJOOS010003012.1, from coordinate 20,419 downwards.
GACCCAATCACAATTTTTCATCTAACTAGATTCTACCCTCACCTACGGTCAGACCTACGGACCGTCGATCAACTGATGGTCCGTGTTGGTGAACCGTCAATCAAGACTGAAGCTGTACTTTTGGGCCATCGATCTATGGACATGAACCATGGTCCGTGACCTGACCTACGAACCGTAGGTCTGGCCGTGGGTCAAACTTGGCCGAATTTTTAGGCTGAGTTCTGGGGAAGGTTGCTGACACGAACCACGGATCTGCAGGACGGACAGTGGGTCCTCTTACGGTCCGTGGATGGTGCCCGTGAGTGCCACCTGCAACACCAAAAATCTACAATCTGGTCTATTTCGGATACGGGGTGTTACAGAAATTCACCTCTTCATTATGCAAGGCCTCAAACTTAGACTCATCCAAATTAGCACACCCGACACCCACGTCATTGACACTTCGAGCACCAGCTCCCATGACATTTTTAGACAAAATGTCAAGTTGTGTCATGATCTTGGCCATGTTCTGGTCCTTCTCTTGATCTTTCTCCATTTGCTCTTTGGTTAGTTTAAACGTGAGACGGAAGACCTGGTCTTCACGGGTATACCACACCCTATTTATGGTAGTCATGCCATCTAAGAGCTGAGCCGCTATCACATAAGGCTGCTTCATCAAACCTCCCGGAGAAAGTTGGTCAGCAACACCCTTATTTACCGAGTCAAGACTCCGGTAAAAATACTGCAACAACATGTTATCAGGCAAGCCATGAGTTAGGCATTGAAGCACGAACTTCTTGAATCGTAATGAATTTTCATGAATTGGCTCACCTTCTAGACGCTTGAAGCTCTGAATGATGTCCCGAAGAGTAATCATCTTCGAATGAGGGAAAAATTGCACTTTAAATGCGGTAACCAACTCCTCCCATGAAGTGATTGATTCACGTGGCAATTCAGCCTGCCACTTACACGCTTCTCCCATAAAAAAAAAATGGGAACAACCTCAACTGGACCGATTCTTGGGAGATGTTCTTGAAGGAGAACGGTCCGCATACATCCACAAAGTTTCTAATATGCTCATGGGGATCCTCATGAGCTAAACCACTGAAAATCCCCTTTAATTGTAAGAGTTGCAACATAGTACTCGTGATGTGGAACATTGCATTCCCTTTGGCCGGAGGCAAGCGAATGACACCAATACCTCCCATGAGATGGGGGTCATTAGCAAGAGGCTCGTTGACATCGTTGAGGTTTCCGATGTCATCTTGATGGCCTACTTGGCTGCCATTGCTGTCGTTCACACTCATACTTCCTGTTTCAACACATAAACAAACAAAAGAAAACCTAAAATTAAGTAAGTACAACTATGGCTAACAAGAACAAAATTCAACTTAACTAAAAATTCTCAAATAGCACCACTCCCCAGCAGCGGGGCCATTTTGAATTCACGTATCAGGACACTACATCCAATACTAAGTGTCAACGATCGTTAGTCAGTAATATAACCGACCTAAGTGAGTTGGGGTCGAATTCCACATGGAGTGGTTTGTAATTGAGAATTAATAGGCAAGTAAGAATATGCTCAAGTCAATCATAGCTAAAAATATTTACGAATAAAAGCATGGTTTAAATGAAGGGTGACACAAGTGTCAAATATTAGGGGGGTTTGTTTGTATTATCAACTACAATAGCAAATAACACGAAAATAGCAAATATGGACACGAGTTCTTGGGATGTGATTGGATTATGGGCTAAGGTAGACAACCGGGTAATTTCAATTAATAGTAAACAACTGTAAATCAGTGATTAAGCTAGACTTTAGTGGGGATAACTTTTCTCTCGAACAATGTACCCCGAATCAAATTAGTTTCTCTCGAACACCAATAAGCAACAATTAATCACAGCCTTCGCTTTAGTCCATTCACTCTCTCGAGCTGAATGTGTGGAAAAAGGTTTACGATTCACTCTATCGAGCTCAACCCATAACAACCCAATACCCACAGACCATCAATTCAGTAATTTTGGTTTTAAAACCTCTCTCTCTCGCAAGGTAAATATACGAAGTTAAGATTGTATTTGCAACTACAACCCATTAAATTCAACCACAATTGCTGAACGAAAACACCTTTACACAGAAATTAAACTATCAATTAACAATACCCGACAGTTAAATCAACCCATAATCACATAATCACACCCCAAGAATTGGGGTTTTAGCTAGACATAGGAAAAAGGTAGAAATCGTTACCAAATTGTGTTTCTATCAACTGGGTAAGATTAATATTGTCTTTACAGAGGTCTAAGATGAAGAATCTTTAGCACCCACTTCCAATTTCTTAGAAATGAAAATCTTCAAAGCTAAGGAAATATTTTCTCCAAAAACTCGGTTCTAAGCTCTCAACTTAAAAACTGAATAATAATGAAAACTATTGAATGCTAGATACTAAACTAAGAATTTTAAAATGTATTTATAGTTGCCAAAAAATATGCTGCGAAGGACCCGTCGGTGCAATAAGTCGGGATCGCCGATCCACTCGGCGATCCGCCCTTTGGTCAATTCCATCGCCATTCTGCTTTAGCCTTCAACAACTTCAAGTTCTGTAACTTTGGGTGATATAGCACTGCATCGTGGAACCGTTCGACGACTCACTGATTACTCCTTTCTATTACCGACTTGATTTTATCCTTCAGGGGTTGGCACACTGGAACATTAGGCGGGACCATGGCCGTTCGGCCACTCTCCCAATGGGTTAGGTGATCCTCAGGCCTTCTTTTCTTCGTTCTTTCAGTTGCCTTGTTCCTTTTTGCTCAATAGTGTCCATGCTTTATTCCTCAATCCAAATACCTAAAATTCAAGGATTTACATAAGTTATTGGCACAAAATATGCATTTGAGGATACTAAATCTATTAAAATAAAGCCCTAAATGAGTCCAAATCGGGGACACATCAATCGTTACTAAAATCCTCTCTGAAAACAAATAAATATTAAATATAGTTCTATATTGGATAGAATTTACCAGCCAATTTTAACTTTGATATTTATAGAAAGAAAATTAAGTAATCAATTTGCATGAGCTGCCGTTCAAGTAATAAAAATGCACTAAATGAGGAGAATCTGAGAAAATGATGGACCTTACACAGTGTACTTGGTCCACGTAAATGTTCTTTTTGACTGTCACTCTCCATATCACGTGGTCTACAGTTCAGGGGTTAACAACAACTATCAACAATACCCCATAATTTAAGTGTTAAACTGAAAAATATGAATAGTTTAGGGAGTTTAGAGGTATTAACTCAAAAGAAAATGTCACTTGGATTTTTTTTTGTCATTTATCAAAAAAACAGGTAGGATAGTAAAAAAGGAAAAAATGTTAAAGATTGTTGACCAGAATCAATTTACAGGTGAATGACATTTCCATTTCCATTTGACCAAGATTTCGTAACGACTCTCACTCCTCATCAAAGCACACTAACATCCCACAATTTTCACCCAATATTTTTTGTGCACACTGAAGTGAATAAACAATCTAAAGGTATGTCCTAAATCTCTCTCTGTCTTATTTTCTTCTTACATTCTCTAAGGTTGTTTTTCTGATTAGTTGTTTACTCATATCAGATCTTGATTCCAGAAATTGTTGTGGGTGTTTAAGTAATTCGGTGTACACCTTATGGAATTATTTTCTCCTTTTTCTGGCCATTTGATTTTTGCCCATACAAATATGAATTAAAGGTTCTCTAAATTTTTATATCTTGATTTCATGCGTTTCAACTATTAGTAATTTAGTGGTATGATAAAATGTGTGTTTTCTTGTTATTAACGTTTAGCTCTTTGTCAAGGTTGGTTTTGATTTACTGAATTTTCATTTTTGTTTAAATAACGATTCAATTTGAGTCCTGCAATCAGGAATGTAGCTTCTTTTGATGTTTTTACAGACTTCTCATCGTTATCCATAAAAAAATTAACAACATTTTTTGACTTGTATAGATTTAATACAAATGGTGCTTTGGTTATTCCGTCTTTTCTTTTCTCAAAAAGAAATTTGGATTTTGAGGCATCTAACATATAAGCTTCGTAGATAGAGGATTAGTAGTTTCTATGATAAAAAAGATTGATGTAGGCTTCATATCAGCTGCTAAAACTCTAATGTTAGTTCCCTCTCTATGGAAATCAGTCGGCAGCTAGCAGTTTAGAGGCAAACATCACTTATGCCTCATTTGTTTGCACTTAATGGAGGTCTTAATCTGAATTGTTCAGATTCAGACAATTAAGTGCATTTGTTGTAAGATCTGAATCTTAATCATTCAGATTCAAACCATTAAGTGTAGCTGTTTTTATTTTGTTTAAAACTGCTTAATGAATCTTATTAGGTTTGAATGAATTAGATCTGTAATAGAATCTTAATATTATTCAGACTCGTTTAAAATAACACTCTTTACGTTACAAAACCATCCATGCCTCCTGCTTCTCTTCTCCGTCATGTTTTCACCCTTCTCCCCCTCCTTACTCAAGTAGATACCAATCTTTTTATTGTTGAATTGGTAAGTCTTCATAACTTTTACCAGTATTTTTTCTGGTATTTCTGATATTCACAACATTTTTGGTGTATTGATGTTTATCAAGAACTCTTATTACCACTAATATTTTTGTCTAGCGTTATCAACTGTGCGTAGACTCCAAGACATCTTGGCATCTCTTAATCTTTGTGGCATCACCAACTTACATTTAAAAAAACATAGTAACATGTTCCAGTGATCATATGCTCATGGGCAGTGAAGAAACAAGTGGTTGACTGTCTCCTAAGATGTCTGCAGAATAGCATATGTTGACCAACTGCAATTCTTGCATATTCAGTTTGTCTAGAGTAACGCAAGCATTGTCTAGTTTGATCCAGCTGAAGCACTTAATCTTCATAGGTAGATTGGTCTTCCATACTAACTTCCGTGGACATCTAACAGGTACTTGACTTTGTGAGCATAGTTGTCTATAACATTCTTTCACTGTGAAATGTATCTTTGCTTCCCCATCTTAGCCTATCTGGTTCACTTTCATCAATACTGTGAGCTTCAACCTTTGCTAACATTTTCATGTAACTCCCGTTACATAAAAATTAAAATCTTAGGTATTCCCTTTAGTCCAACTCTCAATGGTTTATGAAATAATTATCCCAAAGCATCCCAATAACTTCTCTCCATTCAAGTCACCTCATGTTGCTTGGGTTCAATTAAATTTCATTCTTAAGCTTGAATCTAGCCCGAATGAATTATAGAAATTCATGGGGCTTCGCACTTGGTCTATGAGTTCTCATTGGCTAATTTAAAAAATGTAGTTTGCTGCATAGGTTCATATATTTATAGGTTTATATACAATTCTTATGGTAAAGATACATTTGCTTTAAGGCCCTCTTTTGTTTTTTATGGTTTAAGAAAATCAAAAGGGCTTATAGTACACTGGCTAGAACTATGCTTGAAATTGTGTTATAAAATGTAAGTGAAAGAAAAAGAGGAAGTAAGATTATATTTTTTCTGTTGAGTTAAAAAACTTCAGTAAATGTATCAAGAAGATGCAGAAGAGAAGTATATTTGAGCTTAGAAATTAATGAAAAGAAAGTTAAGAGAAAAGCGTAAGGAAATCTCAGAATTAAATTTCTTTACTTTAATCGGAGGACAATTAAAAAATGTATGGAAATTGGGTTGGAGGGATATACCGTATAAGGTAGAATATTACTGATTTACCTTTGATGAGAAATCGTTGAGATCACTGGCCAAGTTAAGTTAGAGATGGTTTTAGTAGAAGTGACCGTCCTCCATGTTAGCGAAGAATAATGACACGGTTTATGAGGAATGTAACGCGAGTTCCAATATTTTCTTTGATTTTGCTCTCAGTAATGATTATTTTTTATCTAAAATGTGATACTTCCATCAGCTATGCCAGCAAGAACTTAGTTCTCTGCCATTATCTACAATCAATTTAATTCCAGATTATATTTTTTTAGTTTCTTCACTTTTGGGCATCACAATACTCCTTTGACATATTTGTACTTTCTTCTATGTTTCTTTATATTGTCGGGCTTAAATTTTTATTCTTCATGGTCTTAGTATATTCACAAGAACAGAAATGACAATAAGCAACATCAATTTGATGTCAGGAGTTCAAATATTCTTCTTGGATCTAGAGAAGTAATAACCTTTCTTGGTTCTACAGGATCTTGGGAGATTGAAGCTTTTATGATGTCATTTCAAAAATAAGAAATGATTGAAGTTGTTGTGATGGAAGAAGGAAATTCTCTTGTAAAGAGATGGGAGGACCTTAATATTGATATGCTAGTGAAGATATTCCAGTCCTTTGACCTTTTCCAGTTGATCTCTGTAATTCCTCAAGTTTGTCCTGCTTGGCAATTGGCTTGTTCTGATCAACATCTCTGGAAAACACTAGATTTGTCAGTAATGTAGTCAAATTTCATCAGAATTTCAATACCGCGGTATGTATTTGTCGACACTCCATCTCGTGAAAAATTTACATGCATCCTAAACATAGTGACATTGATGTTTCATTACAATTTGTATGTTGACAACAATCAGTTGACTTATACTGCCAAGAGGTATTCCACGAATAAACTTTAATCTTTCTATAATATTGTACCTTAAATCAAGAAACTATATAGCAAGCATCCGGCATCTGAGATAATTTGGACAGATAATTAAATCTCCTCTTTTTCAGGTGTCAACGGCTTAAATGCCTTGTTATGCCTGCTTGGGAAAAACTAGAAAAGCAAACAATATGCAGTGCTTTTCATGAATGGAAAGATCTTGAATTACTGATGATGCCTAGTTTAGAAGAACCTGCATATGTCATCGAGAAAATTGGAACGAGTTGCAAAAAAAAATTTGAGCTCAAGATTATGACTCCCTGTGATATACTGTTTGCATCTGCACTGGTATCATTTCGTCCAAACTTGAAAGTGTTGAGTGTGAGGTGTACGGAGTTATCTAAACCTGCTTTGGTTATTCTCTTGGAGGGGTTAAAATTTTTTAAAGTGTTCAACTTATCGCATTGCATAATTACTGAATACCTTCCTCCACCCGCACCAATGAAAATTCTGACTTAGCTTGATGAATCCATTCTGGAAAAAGCGTCTAGGTTGGACAAATTCCTAATATGCATAAGTGACTTGTGCATCATGTGTCAGCGCACTCGAAATGATGAAGGGTTCATGAAGTGGTATAAGTATGTAGATATGTGGAAAATGGATGAGGTGAAGTCTCTAGCAATTTGAAAAATTTAAGAATATTTTACTTCATTAGTTGAAGGTGCAGTATAATGTGTGTAAAACTTGTGTGTATGAAACACAATTAAACCTTGATTTTATGTATGTATGTATTGTCAAGTGTTGTTTGACAAGCATTTGGGAGTATCAAATATTTTTTGGTAAAAGCACTTTTGAAAAAAAAAAACACATTGTCAAAACAAGTTAGATTTTAGAAATTTGACCAAACATATTATTATTCTTCTACATCCTTTTGTGAGTTTTGTACATAAACTCCTTGGAGGAAGATGACATGTTATGTGAACATCACACTTAAAAAGCTCTTTTAAAGAGTTTCAAGTGACATTATATGTATTAGGCTAAAATAATCCAAATTATTACCATTTCGCTAATTTCAAACCCAAATGATAAAATATTCACCAAACCCTATGAACAATCATGAATTCATTGGGTAAGGTGGATTCATTTTAAGATATTTTATTTTCTTTCCTTACGCTTTTCACATCATATTATTTCAATAATTTAGTACACATTCAATTAGGGGGTTTTCAATTTAAAGAGAACTAGGTAATTTACCCGCGCTTCACGCGGGCATAAATAATCTTTCTAAGCTTTTGAACAGCCTTTTAAATAATCGTCTGTTATAAGAAAAAAAGTAAATTTTAGTAGGTTTTAAGAACATTTCAATAGAAATTAAATAATTTGACATTATCACGTATCTCCAGAATTTTAAATATATAATGAATGATTAAAAATATCTCTGTATCTAATCATTTTTATCTTTTACATAATTTATCATAATATATGTTTGATGATATAATTGTCTTGTTAAAATTGATTGATGTTTTTACGTAGCGATTAAACATATTTTTTTCTATTTTTTGTACATGAAAAATATAGAACTGATAATTTTGTGGTTAGAATAACTCCCTGTTTAAAACAAATTATATAAAAGTTTTCGATAATCAATAATAGGTATAAATAAGTTAAGACCGTTAAAAATGTACACCACAACAACATAAACAAACTGTGTTTAGATATAATCTACTTGTCCGAGGTCAAATGTTCACCACTTTTCGTTATTTTTACTTTGTTACTCTAACAAAATTTATAGAAGGAGAAAAATAAATTTGAAACAACATAATAATATTGTTGACCCTTTTAGAAATTCATTCTTTATATTGCTGCTCTGAAGGCCCTTCTAGTTACTTCATCAATGCACCTTTACGATTTTTTTCAGAAATATGTATGTATAGTTGTTGCATTATGAAAATACTAGTAGATAAAAATATTGGATTCTAGACTCATGTTAAAGAAATATTCCCGAATATTAATTTTTTTTAAATGAGTCTAACCTAGATAACTCAAATGCTCAGCATTGACTTGGGACATAAAGGAAAACAAATCTATGTTAATAGACATATCTTTTGTAGCTTAAGATATTACTTTTATTTAGAGCAGGTTTTGTTTCATATTCTTCAAATTAAGCTCACTGAAAATAGTCATAACTCACACAATTGTTTTTAGTAGAGCTGAATGAGAAGAAAAAAAAGAAAAACATTAAAAGGACAAAAGTTTTATCCAAGTGAGATCATACACATACAATTTTAAGGAGACAACAAAACAGCGTGATACATTAAAGGGAGTAAACTATGAGATATTCAATGATGATAACAAATCATTCTAACCAGAAAAGTTCTCATGTTTTAAAATAACATACCTCAGAAAATCGACTAACACTTCAATCAACTTTCAATCCTTAAAGTACTCATAATATCCAGTGATAAAATTTAGTAAAAATAGATAACAAAAACATAAAAACAAAAAGATATGGGCGTGTAAAGTTATTAACTCTCAGAGGATTTTCTAAAAAACACAAAATCTCATCCTTGTATATGAAGAAATGACGTTGTTGATGAACAAATTAGAGATTCGTAATGATTTTTTTATTGTCCCTTCAACAATTCTAGTAGAGAAAACTTGCTTGAATACTCAATTAACGTTTGTTCTTTAATATGTACTACAAATACTTATAACAATAATATTGCAGAAACATAAACAACAAAATTTAAAGCATGTACTAAAAAATAACAATTAATAATATAAGCATAAATTAATGACTGTAAAAACATACCAGGATCTGTAACAATAAAATGAAACAGAATGGAAAAACTCGAGCCCACTGAATGCACAGTGTCCCCTTAAGAAAAATTATTCCTCCTAATACCCGAGATTTAAAGGAATAGAACCTCTCAGGAAAGAATGATTCTATTCACCAGTGTATTGATACAAAAGAAATTGTGTTAGTGAGTCATTCAATAGGAGCAAAATACACATTTATTTAATTGTCCAGAAGAAGAAGAATAAGAAGAATTTCAAAATTTTCGTTGTTTTAAAATGAGAGGAAATTCCTCTATTTATAAACAACAAAAGGTAGTGTGAATAGATTCTTATTGTGTCTTGTCGAAAATTCACCACCTTTCATAAAAGTCATAACTTATCATACAAGTCGCAACTTTTCATAAAAGTCGCAACTCTTCATAAAAGTCGCAAATCTTCATTAATGTCGCAACTCTTCATAAAAGTCACAATTTTTCATAAAAAACACAACTTTTCATGAAAGGGGAAGACTAGTTTTGAAAATAAAATATATTAAAAGGGAATCATTGTTTGTGGTGGTGCCACGTAGGCAGGTCTAGGGTTCTTTCTTTATATATATAAGATATGATATATATTTTCAGTCCCTGAAGCTACCACTAGGACGAGTACATGGGACCTAGGATAATGAGTGACCCCAAGCTAACCCCGCCGGCATAATCATACGAATACTAAAGATAAACTGAACCAATAAAACTGTGCGGAAGCTAAATCATATGAAAATCTGAAATGATGGGGAATACCCATATACTAAATCTGAATATAAGAAAACTGAGAGTTTGAATACAAATGAAAGGTCAAACTCTAATACTAAACCTGAAACTAACTATGTCTGAAATAAAGCCTCTACTGACTAGAAATGCTGGGACATGCCCCAGCTAAATCTAGCAAAAACTGAAAACTAAAAGATAAAAGCAAGAAGATAATCATTTCACCAGTCCTCGAAGAATGAGGACTCACCACTGATGTTACTGAACTGAAGATATGGAACCGATCTATGCGTGATCTGACTACTGAGGACCTGAACCTACATCACGAGAAGATGTAGAACAAAGTATGCGTCAGTACTTGAAAGGTACCGAGCATGTAGGATATAATTAAGCTGAATAATAATATAACTGAACAAGCAATAAAATGATGACATAATCTGAACATGGCTAAACTGAATGCAATGACCAAGTTTATAACATGCTGAGACTGAATACTGAACTATACTGATAACATGGTCAATGCAATATAATTTGACTAAAATATAAAGGAGCTACTAATAACCGATATAAAATCACATGAGATAAATGTGGAGTCCGATGTATACGCCCCATCGAGAGGACCCAATATACCCTGCCAGAGGTATAGAGGCATGTTGGAGTGATTACTAAAATGATGCCCGCTGAGAGGACTTACGACCTATGGGGCACGTAGTTCTGGGACTTGAGGGTGTCTGACCCTAGTCCACTCGGTATTAAGCTTCCCATATGATTATGTAATTAACACTTTATCAATGAAATATTTTAATACTGGATAGCTAAAAATACTGAAATGCACACTGAGAATGCAACATTAATACACTGAGTATAATGCATTCGAAAACTGAGGCATGTTTATATATAACTGAATTAACTGGTCTAGCATGTGGAATTCATGAACTAAAAGAACTACATAGCTAGGGTTCTGAGTTTATGCATGAACCTGGGCAATAACAATACTGAATTCATGATAAGACGATTTGGATCATTGTAACAGCTAAAACCCAACAATTCTAACATTTAAGAAACCATAAGTCTAGATAATATTAAGGGGATCAAGATTCTGATTGAAATCTAGGGACCTAATGGGTGAAAGGAACCCACTAGTGAAATCCCACATACCTGGTGGTGAATTCCATGGAGATATATTTTGATATCGGGGCTGGAACTGATGGAACCTTGCTGCATTCTTGACCTCTTTCCCCTCTTACACTCTAATTTTTCTAAGTTTTGATGAATGATCTAACTTAGGTAAGTTCTAGTTATGTTTCTAGGCTAAAACTGATCAAAACCACGTAGTTTAGGGTTTAAACGACGTAGTTTAGGTGTCCAACGCATAAGGAAAAGACCCCTGACTTAACTGCTATCGGGGTCACCGACAGACGGGACCGACAGACCATCGATCGAGTGACGGTCCGTGCTGGTCAACTGTCAATCGGGACTGGGGGCTGGATACTGAGGATTCGACCTACTGTCCGTAGGTCCTAGCGTGGTCAGGAGATAGATTAATTTTTCTGGTCCTTTTTGGAGATGGTGTAGATGCGAACCACGGACCACCAGCACAGACCGTGGGTCACCCTACTATCCGTGGGTATCAACTATTGGTTGCACGTGCAACTTCTGGAAATCTGCATTAAGGTCGGTTTTTGGATACGGGGTGTTACATTATTTCCCCCTTGGAAACATTCGTCCTCGAATGAAGACTAAACTAGCTGAAATGGAGGGAGAAAGCTGTAACCCCTATCACTAATCACTGGAAACTGATTTTTGACTGAACTAAGTTCCAAGAACATGCAAATACGATGAAAATGCAAGTACAAACTGAAGGAACATGATGCTAAGACTGAAATTGCGTAATAATGATTGAAAAACTAAAGAGGAACAATTACCTCAAGCTGGAATGGAATCGGAAGGAAAGAGGTGAGGATACTTGGCCTTCCTGGCTGTTTCTGCTTCCCAAGTAGCTCCTCTACGGACTGACTCCTCCACAAAACCTTTACTGAAGCGACTTCTTTGTTTGTCAACCTTCGAACTTGACGATCAAGGATTTCAACTGGTACCTCTTAATAAGTGAGACTATCCTTCACAGCCACACTTTCTAAGGGTACAATAAATGCTGGATCACCCACACACTTCTTCAACAACGAAATGTGAAAATTGGATGCACTGCTGCTAGTTCTATTGGCAACGCTAACTCATAAGCTGATTTACTAACCCTCTTCAAGATATTGTAAGGGCCTACATATCTAGGACTGAGCTTCCCTTTCTTGCCAAATCTCATCACCCTTTTCATGGGCAGCACTTTCAAGAAAACTCAATCATCAACTTGGAACTCTAATTTCCTTCTCCTTACATCTGCATAGGATTTCTGGCGATTCTGGGCTGTCTCTAAGGAGTTGCACTTTCTCCATAGCATCATGAACTGAATTTGGCCCTATCAAGGCTGCTTCACCTACTTCAAATGAACCAACTGGAGATCTACATCTACGCCCATACAATACCTCATAAGGGGCCATCTGTATGCTGGAATGATAATTATTGTTGTAGGCGAACTCTACAAGAGAAAGGTGATCATCCCGACTACCCTTGAAATCGATCACAAAAGCTCTCAACATGTCCTCTAAGGTCTGAATGGTACGCTCTGCCTGCCCATCTGTCTACGGATGAAATGTTGTGCTAAGATTAACCTGAGTACCAAGACATTTATGAAATGACTTCCAGGAGTGAGAGGTAAACTGAGGACCTCTATCCGATATGATAGATAAAGGAACCCCATGCAACCTAACTATCTCATTAATGTAAAGTTTGGTGTAGTCCTCCACCGAATCTGTAGTCTTAACCTCCAAAAAGCGTGCATACTTAGTAACTCTGTCAAGTCACCCAAATGGAGTCATGTTATCTGCGAGTACGAGGTAAACTTGTGATGAAGTCCATGTTGATCACTTCCCACTTCCAAGTAGGAATGTCAATCTCTTGAGTCATACCTCTTGGTTTCTAATGTTCTACCTTAACTTGCTGACTATAGGGGCACTCAGCCACAAAATTTGCTATATCCTTTTCATGCCATTCCACCAATAGACTTCCCGCAGATCACGGTACATCTTAGTGGCACCTAGACGAATAGAATATCTGGAGTTATGGGCTTCTGCAAGAATCTTCTGTCTCAACTCACCCACCTTAGGAACACATAATCGACCCTGATAGCGAAGCATACCATCTCCCCCTTAGGAGAAAACCTCAACTCTCTGCTGATGGACTGCACCCTTATGTTGGAACAATATCAGATCACTCTCTTGTTTTTCCTTAACCTCCACTACCAATGAAGATTCTGACCCATTCTAAACTATTACACCACCATCTGATATACTCATAAGACGAAATCCTAAGCGAGCAAGTCTGTGAACATCCCTTGCTAGCTCCTTTGTTTCTTTCTCAACATGTGCTACACTACCCAAATATAGTCAGCTAAGAGAATCCGCTACTACATTGGCCTTACCAGGATGGTAATGCACACTCATATCATAATCCTTGAGGAATTCAAGTCATATCCTCTGGCAAAGATTCAACTCTTTCTGGTTGAACACTTACTGAAAGCTCTTATGGTCTGTGAACACATCTACGTGAACACCATATAAGTAGTGTCTCCAAATCTTAAGTGCGAACACCACTGCTGCAAGCTCGAGGTCATGAGTTGGATAGCTCTTCTCATGCACCTTAAGCTATCGAAAAGCATAAGCTATGACCTTACCCCGCTGCATCAACACACAACCTAGGTCGACTCTGAATGAATCACAATAGATAACATAACCGTTTGAACCCTCTGGTAGAGTCAAAATGGGAGTTGTAGTCAACCTAGTTTTTAGTTCTGCGAAGCTTTTCTCACAATTATCTGACCATTGAAACTTGACCTCCTTCTGCGTCAACTTATTCATTGGAGAGGCTATGGATGAACATCCTTCCACGAACTTTCTGTAGTAACCTGGTAGACCCAAGAAACTTATGATGTCTGAAGGAGAGGTAGGTCTGGGCCATTGTTTCACTGCTTCTATTTTCTGAGAATCCACTTGGATCCCTTCGCTAGACACTATATGCCCAAGGAAAGTGATGAATTGCAACCAAAACTCACATTTGCTAAACTTAGTGAATAACTGGCGATCTTTGAGAGTTTACAGGACAACCTTCAAATGATTCGCATGTTTCTCCTCATTCCTAGAGTAAATGAGGATATCATTAATAAAGATGATAACGAACAAATCCAAATGTTGCTTCAACACTCTATTCATCAAATCCATGAAAGTTGTAGGAGCATTGGTTATTCCAAATGACATTACTACAAATTCATAATGACCATACCGAGTTCTGAAGGCTGTCTTCGGAATGCCACTATCTCTGACTCTAAGCAGATGATAACCCGATCTAAGGTCTATCTTTGAGAAATGACTAGCACCTTGAATTTGGTCAAACAAGTCATCAATCCTGGGGATGGGATAGTTATTCTTGATTGTGACATTGTTCAATTACCTATAGTAAATGCACATTTTGAGGGAACCATCTTTCTTCTTTACGAACAATACTGGTGCACCCCATGGGGAAATACTGTGTCTGATGAAGCCCTTAACTAAAAGGCTTTCAATTGCTCTTTCAATTCCTTAAGCTTAGCTGGAGCCATTCTGTAAAGAGGAATATAGATAGGCTGGGTATCTAGAAGGAGATCAATTCCAAAGTTGATTTCCCTTTCGGGAGGAACTCCGAAAAGATCTTCTGGAATACTTCTGGGAACTTATTGACCATTGGAACTGACTCAAAAGTTAGGGTTTTAGAGTTTGAATCCTTAACCCAAACTAGATGATAGAGACAACCCTTAGAGATCATCTTTCTAGCCTTATGGTAAGAGATGAATCGACCTATAGGCACTAAGCTACTACTCTTCCATTCTAAGATTGGTTCGTCTGGAAACTGGAAACGAACAATCCTAGTTCTACAATCAACCGTGGCATAACAGGAATGTAACAAATCCATGGCTAGAATGATATCGAAATCTACCATTTCTAACTCTACAAGATCTGCTGAGGTGACTTTCTGGGAGACTGTGATAGGGCAATTTCTATATATACCCGTCTAGCTATAACTGGGTCACCGAATGGAGTAGAGACTGAGAAGGGTTCTGAGAGAGTTTTTGGACTAACATTGAATTTGACAACTATATAAGGAGTTACAAAGGAAAGAGTAGCTCCTGGATCTAACAAAGAATAAACATCTAAGTCAAAGACTCGTAATGTACCAGTGACTACATCTGGAGAGTCTTCCTGATCCTGGCGAGCCTGAAGAGCATACAACTTGTTGTGGCGCTGACCACCACCTGTACCAGATGAGTTACCCTGCTAAGTCGGGAAGGTCTCCTGAAGTTGTGAACTGAGCTCTACTAATTATTGCCTCGTTGACCCTGTTTAGAAGGAAAATCTTTCAACTTGTGACCAGACTGACCACACCCAAAACATCATTTCTTTCCTGCAAGGCATTCCTCCGGATGGTTCTTACCACACTTTGGACAACTTGGGTAGGTTCTAGTGCTTGAAACACTCTCATGGGACTTAGAGCCTGATGGCCTACCTTTCTGATCAGTTTAGAACTTGGAGGATGGAACACTAGCTGATGAAGCTGCTGGAGTTGAAGACTTTTGCTGAAACTGCGAGCGATTTCCACCACCCACTTTTTGTTGAGAATAATCATAGTTGCCTGTCCTAGTCTTCTTATTCTCCTTAGAATGTTCCCTAAACTTATCACCCTCAACCTGCTGAGCGTGAGTCATGAGTCTAGATGTTCATATCTTCAAGTAACATGGCATTCCTACACTCTATTTCACAAGATCAGATACCCCATACATGAACCTGTTCATATGAGCCCCAGAATTAGCAACCATGTGAGGATCATACCTGGAGAGTTGTGTGAATTTGAGTCCATACTCTTGGACCGTCATAGAACCCTGCATCAAATTCATAAACTCCTGAGCTTTCGCCTCCCTCAACTCTCTGGGGAAGAACCTGTCCAGAAAGGTCTCACTAAATCATTCCCAAGTAATAGGAGCTGCATCTGTACCCCTGTTCTCTTTCCACTGAGTATACCAGATATGAGCTACATCATTAAGATGGTAAGATTCCAACTCAACCCGATCATTCCCAGTTACCTGCATCATTCCAAAGATCTTCTTGACCTCATCGATGAAATGTTGGGGATCCTCACTTGTCTGTGATCCTAAGAACTCAGGCGGATTCATCCTAACAAAATCCAGAACTCTAGCTGCAGCTGACCCAACATTAGCATTTGTCGAAACTGGAACATACTGGTTGTTTTGGTTGGTCACACTCTGAGCCAACAACTGGATAGCCTTCCAAAATTCGGCATTCAAAATTTCCTGATCTGGGACTAGAGGAGCGGCATTTACATTCCTCGCATTAACATTTTTTGTGTAAGCTCTATGAGGAGGCATGATCTGAAACACAAAACGACGAGTCAGAGCGACAAATTAGATCATACCTTACCTACGATAACAATAACAAAGAAATTGAATTTTTCCTAAAACACTTTGTAGCCTCCTTCTCATTAGATATAGTGCAAGTCAAACCCATGAGAAGGACTCTACTTAGTGCGTTTTTTCAGACATCCTAGGACTCTTAAACCTAGTGCAATGATACCAAGTTTTTCACTCCCCGAAGCTACCCCTAGGACGTGGACACGGGACCTAGGATCACGAGTGACCCCAAGCTAACCCTGCTGGCATAATCATAAAAATACTAAAGTTAAACTGAAGAAATAAAACTATGAGGAAGCTAAATCATATGAAAATCTGAAATGATGGGGAATACCCATATACTAAATTTGAATATAAGAAAACTGAGAGTTTGAATACAAATGAAAGGTCAAACTCTAACACTAAAGCTAAAAGTAACTATGTCTGAAATAAAGCCTCTACTGACTAGAAATACTGGGACATGCCCCAGCTAAATCTAGCAAAAACTGAAAACTAAAAGCTGAAAGCAAGAAGATAATCATATCACTAGTCCTCGAAGAATGAGGACTCACCACTGATGCTGCTGAACTGAAGATCGAGAACTGATCTATGCGTGATCTGATTGCTGAGGACTTGAACCTACATCACGAGAAGATGTAGCGTAGAGTATGCATCAGTACATTAAAGGTACTGAGCATGCAAGATAGAATAAAGTTGAATAATAATATAACTAAACAAGCAATAAAGCGATGACATAATCTGAACTTGATAAGGATACTGAAAATACTAAACATGGCTAAACTGAATGCAATGACCAAGTTTATAACATGCTGAGACTGGATACTGAACTATATTGATAACATGGTCAATGCAATAGAATCTGATTGAACTGTAAGGGAGCTACTAATAACTGACATAAAACAACATGAGCTAAATATGTAGTCCAATGTATACGCCCCATCGAGAGGACCCAATATACCCTACCAGAGGTATAGAGGCATGCTGGCGTGATCACTGAAATGATTCCCACAGAGGGGACTTACAACCTACGGGGCACATAGTTCTGCGACTTGAGGGTGTCTGACCCTAGTCCACTTGGTATTAAGCTTCCCATACTATTAAGTAATTAACACTTTATGACTGAAATGTTGTAATACTGGATAACTCAAAATATTGACATTCAAACTGAGAATGCAACATTAATACACTGATAGTAATGCATTCAAAAATTGAGGCATGTTTATATATAACTGAATTAACTGACCTAGCATGTGCAATTCATAAACTAAAAGAACTGCATAGCTAGGGTTTTGAATTTATGCATGAACTTGAGCAATAACAATACTGAATTCATGATAATATGATTTGGATCATTCTAACAGCTAAAACCCAACAATTCTAACATTCAAGAAACCCTAAGTCTAGATAATACTAAGGGGATCAAGATTCTGACTGAAATCTAGGGACCTAATGGGGGAAAGGAACCCACTAGTAAAATCCCACATACCTGGTCACAAATTCCACGGAGAAATCTTTCAATTTCGGGGCTGGAACTGATGGAACCATGTTGTGTTCTTGAACTAGGGTTCTTGACCTCTTTCTCCTCTTACGCTCTAATTTTTCTAAGTTTTGATGAATGATCTGACTTTGGTAAGTTTTAGTAATGTTTCCAGGCGAAAACTGATCAAAACCACATGGTTTAGGGTTTAAACGACCTAGTTTAGGTTTCAAACGCATAAGGAAAAGACCAAAAGACCCCTGACTTATCTGCTGTCGGGGTCACCGACGGATGAGATTGATGGACCATCGATCGACTGACGGTCCGTGCTGGTCAACCGTCAATCGGGACTGGGGGCTGGATTTTGAGGGTCCGACCTACGGTCCTGGACCACGGACCAAGGTTTGACCTATGGTCCGTAGGTCCTAGCGTGGGTCAGGACTTAGATTAATTTTTCTGGTCCTTTCTGGGGAGGGTTGCACATGCGAACCACGGACCACCAGCACGGGCCGTGGGTGGCAACCGTGGGTTGCACCTACAACTTCTAGAAATCTGCATTAAGGTCTGTTTTCGGTTACGGGGTGTTAAATATATGATTATAGTCCATGAGGTAATAAAAATATTTAATAATTTAAATATGAAACTGTAAAATGATAGTAATAATTGAGATATTTTAAAATCTATTCGGTCTATTTACTATGTTATTGTAACACCCGAGAAGTCTAATATCCATATCAGATTTAGAAGGTTCATAAATTAAGTTTGTAATTTTTTTTTGGATCTACGAGCAACATTTACGGGTCGTAGATTGAACCACGGACCGAAGATAAGGCATTTAGAATCAACTTCGGAAGCAGAATGATTAGCTTGAGTTTGATGAGGCAAGTTTACGGATCATAAACCCTTTGTGGGTTATAAATGATCTCGTAGATCAAGTCCTGAAACTTGATATTTGATCTGACTTTTACAGACACTGTCTAAAGTATGTAAATGGAATCATGGACCGTAGATAGGTCTCATAGATCAAACTTCAGAGACTTAGAAATTGACATGATTTCCATGGGAGATATACAGAACTGTCTAAAGTATGTAAATGGAATCATGGACCGTAGATAGGTCTCGTAGATCAAACTTCAGAGACTTAGAAATTGACATGATTTCCATGGGAGATATACAGACCATAGATCAATCCACGGACCACAAATGGTTTCGTGAAAGCTTCCGATAGCAATTCTCTCCCATGATCGGTTTTGTTTTTTTTTGCTCTTTTAATTCCTATACTATGTCGTTGTGGCCTATTCTAAAGGGGATTAAATAAAAGTTAATCAACTAAACCTCCTTATTCACACCTAACACCTAGAAAATCAAGTTCCTTACATTCAAAGTTCCTTCTGAGCAAGAACTAGGGTTCCACAACTTCAAGTCTCAATTTAAGGATTCAAGCTAGTGTTTCCATTCCAGGTACCTGGAATTTAATCAATGGGTATCCTTGTAATGCTACTGTGTTTTGAGTCTATTCTTTTTGACAGAGTGGTTTTCATTTTCTTCGTGTTTCTATGATCTTATGCTTTTTATTTTTGTGTTCTCTATCCATTCACATATGTATTGTCAAGCATTGCAATTTTATAGTAGGTTGGACCAAGCTTGTGAGACCATAAGTGCTATTTTCTTCTTTTTAAAAAAAAGAGGTGTTTTGAAAAAAATAATTGGGAGGAAACAAGTATATTTTGGTGAGTAGCAAATTAAAGTTGTTCTTTGAAAGTTGAAATAAGTAATTTCTCCCTGAAAATATTATTCTGGAACATATTTTTATATTTTTTGAGAAAATACACTTAAAAGCACTTTTTAAATGTTTGGTCAAACACTAATTATTGCTCAGATGTGCTTTTTAAAATTGCTTAGTCAAATCCAAATTAATACTCACTAAAATTATTGCGAGTTTTATACTTAAACTCTTTGGAGGAAATATGACATGTTATGTGAACATTACACTTCAAAAGCTCTTTCAAAGAGTTTTAAGTGGTAGTGTACGTGAATTTTTTTAATTTTGAGTAAATTAGGTTAAAATCTTCCTCAAATTATTATCGTTTCATCAATTTCATACCTAAACGATAAAATATTACAAAATCCTTTGAACTACCATGGATTCATTGTGCTAGGTTGATTTATTTTAAGACTATTTTTTCATCCCTCTCGTGTTTCTCATCAAGTTACACCAATATTTTATCACATGCAACTACTAGAGTTTTCAATATAAAGAGACTT
>JAJOOS010003011.1:0-23131 GCA_029582725.1 Solanum chiquidenum | reverse complement strand
CCAGCCCCCCACGCCCCAAAAAAAAAAATTAAGTTTGTTTTCTAAAAATATTTTCAACTTCAAATTTTTATTTTTTCACCCCTACCCTCGATCCCCCCCCACCCCCCCACCCCCAAAAAAAAATTAAAGTTTGTTTTCAAAAAATATTTTCAATTTCAAAAATTATTTTCTACTCTAGTAAAAATAAAAGATATTTTTCATTCAAAAACCAAACACAATCTTTTCTGGAAAATATTTTCTCCTCACCAACCAAACATGAGAAAAAAAGTAAAAAATCTACTTGTTTTCCAGGAAAACATTTTCCATGGAAAACATTTTCCTTCATACCAAACACACCCCTAAGCTAGCATTCTGATTGTAAGGGCACCATTAATCATCAATATCCTCATACTGAAAGAGTCGTTCTCGTTTAAGTTCATCTACTTCCTGTATGCACTCCCCAGTATGTCAAACAAAATGGCTTTTATGTCTTTTCTCAATGACATGAACTGGTATCTTTGTCATGTCAAGGAAAATAATGGCAAGGAGTCTGTTACAACCTAATATCTTCATTCTTTTCTTTTCTAGTGGAAAATGGGAATATGAACATTGAGCTATTCAGAGAGTACTGGGTTGCATGTCAACCTTTAGTATGTTCGTTAGTTTTTTTTTGTTTTTTGAAATCAGTAACTTTGTATTATATCATGGATCAAAACAGTACTTGGGTAGTACTGAAACCATGTTTACAATAGAGCTCTAGTGTCTTCCTTGTCTATCTATAAAGAATCTAGAACATCTACGATAGACACAGTATCATTAGAGCAGTAACTTTGCATGTTCGTTAGTGCTTGACATAATATCCTGTGTATCCGTTCTCTTCTTTATGATCATAGGTTTCTTGCATTCCATTATTCCAGAAACTGAACTTAATTGTGGTCTAACAATTTGACATTAGTGTGAGATGACTGGAGTCGTAGTGGATATTGGAGATGGTGCTACCCATGTTGTACCTGTTGCTGAGGGTTATGTTATTGGGAGCAGCATTAAGTCAATTCCCGTTTCTGGGAATGATGTTACTCTCTTTGTTCAGCAGCTTATGAAGGTATGTAGTTCTTGTTTCTCTATGACTTCAGTACAACATTTCCATAAAAATGGTTGAGTAGACTATGCATGTTCACTATTTTCCCTTGACTGTTGCTGATCTATCGGGGTCGAATGAATAACATAGGATTGTGATGTCCTGAATTTTGTGTCTCAATGTTATTGGTATTATAAATCCCATGGAGTTCCAACTGTCCAGGAGATGAAAATAAAGACGTAGGAATAGGTTGTATATATAACCTTTAGCACACAAGCCTCTAGTTCAAATGAGTATGCTAATAATAGCAATACCTAGTTTCAATCATTTCATTTCTTTATCTTTTAAATGAAAGCAACAGGGGCAAGGATGGTTTTGTGCTAGTTTATTAATTTCTTTTCGCAACTTTAAAGTGTTTTTGTTTTTGTTCGCAAATTAATTTCTTTTATTAATGTTTTGTATTAGATAATTTGTGAATTTCTGTAATGAAAATATTAGTCTTTACTTAAAGTTGATGAGATCTCTTATAGAAACTGCTTTGGCTCTTTTTTTTTTCTTTTTTTTTTAGATAGAACTCATTATAAGTTACAATTTGTTAGTTATCATGACTTAAGTACATTATGTTTGAATTGGAGGGTTGTAATTGCCTCCCTATTCAAAAAAATTGGTTTTTCGTTCATATTTTTCTCATCTTTGTTCAATAGAATTTGTTTGAATTGTATAAAACTCATTTTGGTTAGATAATCGTATATTTATTTATGTACTAAAAATCTTGTAAATCAACCTGGATTAGCCCAAAATGGATCGAATTGGCTGAATGTACGCCCTAATTTGATGTCCATCACTATGTTTATATTAAAGACAGTGGCACCCGCGTAACCTTCAAATCCTGGATCCGCCGTGCAATTCTTTACTGGAAAATCGAATTGATGCATTATAGCATTAATCTTTATCTCACACATTATCCAACACTGTTATTTTTGTGTTACTATTTTCTTATGGACAAGGGTAAAAAATGTCCTTTAATTATGCAAAAATTAAACAAAAATGCTCTCCTTGAATAACTTGGTCTAAAAATGCCCCCATTAATAGTTTGACCCAAAAATGCCTCTATTGTTACTTTTTTATCTGATATCCCTGAAGGTACCTCCCTATTGTTACCTAATTGGGTTGTTACTTAATTGGGTCAAAAATGCCCTTTTCGTACTTTTTTATCTGATATCCTTGAAGGTACCTCCCTATTGTTACTTAATTGGGTCAAAAATGCCCTTTTCTTGATAATATATTTTTTTTCTTTTAAACACATTCCTATCCTAATAAAAATATTAATTTTAAAGAACCCTTTCCTTGTTTCTTTTCTTTTAAAATCTCTCAACTGATAAAAAAGTGGGAAGTAATTTTTTTCTTCTGATTGTCGTTTATTAATTGAAGTAGCTAAATCTCATGTACTTTTTAACCTATAATATAGGTCATAAGTATAAGATCGTAGTAACCCGTCATTTTTCATTTAGATAACGATAATTTTTTTTCCTTATAAAATAGAAAATGTTTTTATTTTTTAATAAGGGATTTGCTAATGCTATTGTTAGAATAGGAATATGTATATACAATCCTATTTAGAATAGGAATACAAATAGGAATAAGAATGGTCATAGGAATAGGAATAGTAAATAATATCCTACTTGGTAAAGGATTGTTGTAGTGACTAGTGTTTATAAATGCGGAATGACCTGGGAGACCCCTGTACTTGGCTCTGTTTGTCACATAAACCCTTCTACTCACGTCTTTGCCAATTGAACCCTCGAACCCACTGAAATAGAACATTTTAAACCCCTCTGACCATTGACCTAGTCTACGTGGCAACTTAATAGTTAAGCTGGGACAAACAGGTGATTTTACGCATTAAAGGAGCGTAGACATAAAATTTTGGACTAAAAACAATTAAAAGAAAAAGAAAAAATGAATTAAAAAAAAACAAAATAAATAAATAAATGTAAAATTTGTCACCCTCTTTGTTTTTTTTTCCCCAATTTCTTTTCTCTCACTACCCACCCGTTCTTCCCCCACCCATTCTTCCCCAACCCAATTCCCATTTCTCTCTCTTTTAGAAATCCTTTTTCAGATGTAATTGTTTCGGTGTTTGTGAGATAAAATTGTATGGAGAGAAGCTATTGAGAAAACGGGGGAGGGGTAATTTGCAGGTGGTGAAGTGACAAAGATTCTGTGGTTTTGGAGAGTGAAGAGTGATTGTTGTATGTCTTTGTGAAATTAGGTGAAGTGTATTGTGTAAAATTGTATGAAGATGTTAGAGCATATTAAGATATTTTAGTGTGGTTCGTCAGTGTTAGAGAATATTCAGATACTTTAGTGTGGTTCGTTGGCAATAATGGAGGAAACGGATTCATGGTGGTTCAAGTGGTGGACGGAGACGTTGGTCAAAAAAATATGACAGAAAGTTGTGACCGATGAAAATTTGGAGAAGAACGACAAATTATAGTTATTTAAGGCAATGTTTCAGGTAAGGATGTAAGATTGCAATGGTGTTTTTGGTGTAAAAAATGGAGGGAGGTAGTCAAGGATAGTGATAGTGAGGGAGAAACATAGTGAAAAAGAAAAAAAAGAAATTGAAAATTTTAAAATAACATAAAAATAAATGACGTGTCATTAAAAATCTGACGTGGATGATGAAGTGTTATTTTTATTGTGTGTTTGAAGTGCATGCGAAGCCCAAAGGATTTAAATGTTGTGTTTCAGTGGGTTCGAGGGTTCAGTTGGCAAAGTCGGGAGTAGAAGGGTCTATATGACAAACGGAGCCAAGTACAGAGGTCTCCCAGGTCATTCCGCCGTTTATAAATAAAGTCAGTGTAATAATGTAGATAGCAATTTAATAATATTCTCCAATATTTCTCACATGGTATTAGGGCCTCTACGAACTTGGTAGAGAATCAAAAGCTTCCGCTGCCGGCGGGTGGCTATTACACATATATGCCGCCCGTTTTGCCAGTGATTATGTTAACAAAAGTAGGGTCAATGATATATGCATGAACCCCATTTTCAAGAAAAGAAAACTCAGTCAGACAAGTCGCCGTGCGTCAATTTTTGGTGACTTTCTAGGGCTGTTTTGTGTCAACCCCATATCCGTCGGTATTTGTGTAGCTCTGTGCCATCTTTCTGGTGATTACTTTTTTATATTTAATTTATGTAGCACCATGTCATCATTTCGATGACTACTTTCTCATATCGAATTTGTATAGCACCGTGCCATCTTTTTGGTGACACTACTTTTTCATATTTAATTCGTGTAGCATTGTGCCATCCTTTAGGTGACTACTTTTTTTTTCATAACTGATTTGCGTAGCACCGTGCATCTCTCCGACTACTTTTCATATTTCATATGCCTAGTATGGTGGATTTTTCTGAACTACTTTCTCATAACTGAGTTGCATAGCACAGTGTGTAGGGCTAGGCATAAATACCGAAATACCGAAATACCGAATCGAACCAAATTTTTATGGTATTGCAATTGTCTCTTAACGCAAAATTGAAGAGGACAAAATTGTTGAAATTGAGACTTCTACGGAGCACGTGATGATTTCTCAAAAAGAGTTGGTCATGTTCCTACATACAATCACATTGCTGACTAGCATGTAAAAAACTAAAACCAACAAAAATAGCATCTGCTTGAACCAGCGAAGCAGATAACTGAAACCAAGAAACAGAATTACAAGTTGGTAGTACCGAATACCGGCTGCCTGGAACCGGGTACCAAAACTGACCACCAAAATTTGAAATTTTCTCCTAAAAACGATACTGGTTACCGTATTACTGGATACCGAAATTCCTTGTTCAGCTCGATAATACTGAAATTCCCGGTTAGGCTTGGTAATTTTCAGTTTCCAGTGATTTATGCTTACCGAACTACCGAAATTCCTGGTTCGGCTCGATAACACCGAAATTCATGGTTAGGCTCTGTATTTTTTGCGGTTTTCGGTGATTTATGACCACCCCTAGCCACAACTCAGATATGAGCATGTTGGGTGTTTGAGGTCTATCTTCGAGTTTCTAAGATGGTATCTCATTGTTTGATCAAGCTTCAAAAGATAACTTATTTTGATTATTCAAATGCAGGAAAGGGGAGAACATATTCCAGCAGAAGATTCCTTTGAAATAGCACGAAAAGTGAAGGAAATGCATTGCTACACTTGTTCTGACATTGTGAAGGTATTAGCTATTTGTATGAGACTTTAAAAAAGGAGTAAAAAGGAATAAGTTGAAAGAGTAGATTAAGCTGGGCTGGACACCATGGTCATAAAAAAAAAAGTTTGAAGTTCTTTCTGATAATCCATCCAGTTCCTCTTGTTCTTCCATCCAGTTCTCAAATTTGTCTTATCTGTTCGACATTTCTGTGAATTAGGGCAAGCAAATCATGCCATGATTTAAACTCACAATCCTTGTTTGCATCTGAGGCTGGAGCCTGCCTGGAGGTTTCAACTGATTTTTGCTTGTAATAGGTCCTTATTGTCAAATGATTTCAGGAGTTCAATAAGCATGATAAAGAGCCAGGAAAGTACATCAAGCACTGGAGAGGTACAAAACCAAAGACAGGAGCACCTTATTCATGTGATGTTGGCTATGAGCGATTTCTTGGTCCTGAGGTCTGGTTTATCCTCTAGCTTCAAGTTTCTCAATCTCTTGAGCTATATAGTTTTGATTTCAATGTGGTTGTTAGTTGTTAGCCTACAAGATGGGTCAAAGAAAATGGAGTACCTTGCATATAGAAATTTCAATGTCAGTCCTTTTCCTTATATCTCTTTTTGGGATTCTCCTCTTAATCTATATTTTTCCTCATAATACCTCGTAAGTTTTCCACATAATGTCTCATATTATAGACAATAACTGTATTTTTAGAAATTTGGATTATTTTAGCCTAATGCCCGCACTGCATCTATACCTGGATTCGTATCCCCAAATCTTAAATTTTAGATCATGATGGATCCAACCTCTAGATCCGCACCTGAGTCTCGGGAACCCGCATCTGTGTCCGAGCAATATAGGTTTCAGCCAAATCTCTCGAATTGTTCAGACAAGTTAGCTCAAACCCTATGTTTTTTTTGCACGGAGTAGCTTTTTTTCTTTACTCTTGTTCAATGAAAATACCCAAGTTAATTGAAGAAATCAAGATAGTATCCATGCTCATTTGACTTTGAGGGGAAGCCTCTTGACTTGGCCTATTGGTCTGGTGCTCGAGTCACGCTGAACGATAGTCTCGCGACCACTATGGGTGTGGCCGTATGGTAGAAATTAAAAGAAAGGAAAACGGAGCTGTGGACCATAATCAACAGAGTTGGATTGAAGTAGGATTTTTTTTTATGGTGGCTTCAGATGCTTTATTCATAAGTTGTCTTGATGAATTGTGTTCACAGGTCTTCTTCAGTCCTGAGATTTATAATAGTGATTTTATGAGCCCTTTACCTGAGGTGATTGACAAATGTATTCAGTCTGCACCAATAGACACAAGAAGAGCTTTATATAAGGTAATTTTGTTGCTGAATTCCATAGAACTGTTCATTAGTGATTCAGTTCTTGATCAACAAAAAGGTTCCTTGTATCTTGAATTAACTCAAGTTATGTGTGAACCCACTTTTCTATGTGACTGTGATATATTGTGCACTTGTTGAAGTTCAGAATATTGTTTTATCTGGAGGGTCAACCATGTTCAAAGATTTCCATAGAAGATTGCAGCGAGATCTCAAGAAGATAGTGGATGACCGCATTCTTGCATCAGATGCTCGGTTAGGTGGAAATGTCAAAGTAAGTGTTTTCCCCTTCCATTTCTCACTTGAATTTTAGCAGACGAATAAATTGTCTCCAATATATCAAAGGATGCTTGACTACTGGAATTCAACCTCAGGCACAACCAGTTGAAGTGAATGTGGTCAGCAATCCTATCCAGAGATATGCAGTTTGGTTTGGAGGTTCTGTACTGGCTTCAACTCCTGAATTTTTTGCGGTATGTTAATCCTTCTAGTTTCTATTTTATCTGATTGTAGTTAATTACTGCAAAATGAAGGTGATCCCTGCATTTACTGGTTTATGCATTCGGTCAAATAGGGGAATTTAAAATCTCATTTTGATGATCAATTTGGATATTTTTTATGTTAGGCTTGCCATACAAAGGCAGAATACGAGGAATATGGAGCTAGCATATGCCGGACAAATCCCGTATTTAAGGGAATGTATTGATATTGAACCGATTCAAACTGATGATTGTAAATGCATTTATTGTCAAGATGTGCACATCCTAACAACCCTTCAGTTATGTCAACCGATCGGAGGCAGTGTAGGATGGACCTGTAACGAATGGGGTTCTTGTACTTTTCTGCATTAGCAGTGCATGAGTTCTGGCCTTGCCGGAAAAGTAGGCTTTCATCGTCAGGATTGGTTGGCACTTCCATTTTGGAGATGGCTGGTCAGTTAGATGACATTTACTGAGCTGAATGTTATTTTCTGCGTGTTCAGTTTAGTCTAGGGATTTACCAGTTTATTTTAGTAAGAGGGCAGGATAATAAGCTTCAAACAAATTCAGGTAGGTTTTCTTTTAATTGTTATTGAATGACCGTTGAGATGACTATTAGTGCTCTATGTCAAAGATTCATGTAGAAACTTGTTTTCTCTGTAGACGCATTCTGAACATTGAAGCTATACCTGTATATTTGGTTCACTACTGAACCTTCATTCTTTTTCTAGGAATAGTATTGTCATTTGTCTCCAAGTTATTTTGTCTGGTGCAATTTAATCTGCATTTGCGCTTTTGTAAGTTGTTTGTTGTGATTTCTTTTAGCTTTTGGGTGTCTTGATCACAATAATTTTAGTTTGGACTTCCGTGAGCAGCTAAAAGAAAATTGCTTGGTTAGTTGTTATTACAGAGGCTTGTTTCTTCTTTCACTTTTCTTTGTTGATGTATTTGTGTGCTTGTTTATTCTCTCGACAAATTGAACGTATGGATAGACGATACTTTGGAAGAAGCATCGCTCCTTCTCTCCCTCTTTAGCAGACACATCAGTCCTCGTCAAGAAATATTGTATATCTTGGCAATGCGAAAGTAACTTTCTGACCACATTAGGAGGATATTTTGAACCATCTCTCTGATGTCTGATCTCAAGTCTACTCAAGATCAGAGGCTTCACTTGTTGCAGAGGATGAAATGCTGCAGAAAATACATCTAGCAATGGTATTTGAGGAGGTAGCTAAAAATGAAGAGGCGGCATATAGATACAGGTCTAAAATACAATGGCTGAGAAGTGGAGACAAACAAAATATTTTTATAGAATTGCCAGGTTCAATTCTATTGATGTACTAGAAGTAGAGGGGAGTCCATTATTGAACATGAAATTATGAAGTCTACCATACAAGAGTTCTATCACAACTTGTTAAGGAATCTGCAAGTTGGAGGCACGACTTCAATATACAGGAGGCTCCAGAAATTAGCAACGAGGAACACGAGTTGTGACAGAGGAAATTTGAGGAAGAAAGCTCAACACTTAACAGGATCAGACTTTTTACAAGTGACAAGGTTCCTTTCCCTGATGATTTTGCAATGTTATTTTACCAATCCTTTTGTGAGATTTTGAAGGAGCACTAGGCATTATTTACATTTACTAAGTGTATGAAAAGAAGCCTCAATTACCCTCATTGAGATTATAGACCTATAAGCTTTATGAGTGAGGTCTATAAATTGATCATAAGATGGCTCTTCATAATAGGAAGACATATTATGGTCTATGCTTGTTGCATTCATTGCCAGTGAATGTGTGGATTCTAGATTGAAAGGGGAGGACCTAGGTATTATGTGTAAGGTATAGAAAAAACATATGATCGTGTCAATTCGATTTTATGCTCAACATCCTCAAGCAAATGAGATTTAGTGAGAGATGGTTGAAATGGATTGATTTCTGTATCAAAATTGTCAAGTTTTCAATACGAACTTGTTATTTTTTCCCTTTTAGAAAGGAGTCTTAAGCATGGTGATTTTCTTTCTCCATCCCTATTTATTATTTTTATGAAAAGATTCAACATGATAAGGATTGCTATAAATAACAGATGGACAAACACAAAAATATATAATTTGTTTTATGAAAAACAAAAAGAATTAGCTCTATTAGAATTATCATTCTCGTCTTTGAAACTATATATAGGTTGTGTGTTAATTGGAGGAAAAACTGTCTTTTCCCAATTAAGGAGGTGAATCAAGTCCATGAGTCTAACCTCTTGCAATCATACCTTAGTTTAGGATATTTCTCTTCGTATATAGGATGAGTTACTACGTTCCTTCTAATTGGTTTGTAGGACAGAGACTTGCCAACTATTTACTTGGCATGCCATTAGGGCACAATACTTATCCCTAGGGTATATGCTCTCTTTAATTACTTGTGTTGGATTCCTTGCCTTTTGCACAAAATAATATTGCAGATTCTTTTGTGAATGTTTAATGTGGATCATCATATATATATATATATATCTCTTATTCAGACAAACCTATGAAAATGGTAAATAAAAAAATTTATTAGTTAAATGCAATAATGTATATATTTATTTCAATTTGATGAGATTCAATCATATAATTAGTTGTATTTCACTAATATTATCTAATAAACGATATTTATTGTGTATTTTTCTTGTCATCTAACCAGATGTGCTTTGCACGTGTATTCCACTTAATCTGTTCAGATGTCATATGAACATGTGGAGAACAACTACATTTTATTTTATTTTAACTATTTTTGTTTATTAGTTTTTATTTTATAAGTTATAACATAATAGATGTCGGTTTTTTTGTTGGCTCTCATATTTGACTTCTCGATTGATTGTGTACATAAATCAAAGATAGATATCTGACTGTTCATAGTTAACTGAGAAAAGTTTCTTTTTTTTTTTACCGAAAAAATTAAAATTAAAATAAAAGATTGTTAACAAAAAAACAAATGAATTTAGACTACGTCATGTTAACTTCATATATTGGAACATTACATACTAATGTATATACTAAGCAAAAAAATAATTATTATACCATCAAAATTATTTTGCTCAAGTACTCGAGGTTAAAGAATGTGCCCTCTTAGGATAGAACAATTTACTTCATCAGAATAGTGGTACCTCATATTCCGCTAAACTTCGAACTCACTCAACAACAATAAATCACACCAATTTTTTTAAAATGCAAGAAGAAGAAGAGTAGAAGATTAAAAAAAATTGTGGTTGAAAAATGAGAGGAAATCCCCCTATTTATTAGTCAACAAAGGGTAGTATGAACAAGCGTTTTCTGTGTCTTATCTGAAAAGTCATGACCTTTCCAAGAAGTCACAACCCTTTGGAAAAGTCACAACTTATTGAAAAAATCACAACTCTTTGGAAAAGTCACAACTCATCGAAAAATCACAACCCTTTGAAAAAAGTCACAACTTATCAAAAAAGTCACAACTCATAGAAAAAGTCACAACATAAATTAGGGATATTATAGTAATTTAACATTCAAGTTAGGAGTTCATGTTTTTAAGATTTTATATATATATATATATATATGTTATGTCCATATTTCATATTCCAATTGAAGTGGTTTAGAAGACTTTTTCTCGCTCTAGAGATTTGATAAGGAGGAGTAGGTTTTATGTAAGGAGGTATTGTAAGCAAATTAATGGTGTACTAATGCGGTAACTAGGCGTGGCAAACGAGCAGATCAATTCGAATATGAGTCAATTGAAAATGAGTTAAATAAAAATGGATAAAATATTTGACTCGACTCATATTTTAAATGGGTAAAAACGAGTTATCCAATGGATAATATGGGTAAATATGGATACCCATATTATTATAAGGATCATGTGAAAAGCTTTAAAAGCAAAATCTCTTACCCACTCTTCACCCTCCTCCTCCCCCCACAATATTTTAAAAAAAAAATTAATGTGCCCATCCCCAACCCCAGTGCCTCAAAAAATAATTTTTTTTACAACTCCGATCCCCCACCCCCAACCCCAACAACTCAAAAATTATTACTTTTATTTGTTTTTTGTATATTAAATTTAAATTTTACTACTCCGACTCCCCCACCATTACCCCCCCCCCCCAGCTTCTTCAAAAAAAAATTGATTTTTTCCTTGCCCCACCCATCCCTACCTTGACCACCTACACCTCAAAAAAAATATTGATGTCTATTTTCTTTGTTTTATAACTGAGCCTCTTTTACCCATTTTATCCATTTAACTACCCACTTTTAAATGGGTAATATGAGTTTAACTCATTTTTTACCCATTTCAAATGAGTTGAGTACCCAACTCACTTAAGATAGGTAATTTGAATGGGTACCCATATAAATTACCCATTCTGCCATCCCTAGCGGTAACCAGTACCAGTGGAACCTCCAGGAACTTATGAACCAAGCTAGCAGAAAACATATGGTACTAGGTGGATAGAATAATGGATTGGTCAGGCAACGATGATAACAAACATATACATTTATCTATAAACTAGTTTCGAGAACTTACGTTGCATGTTGGGCCCCTACTAATATACAAAATTTATGAATACCTAACTCTTGTTGATAATAAGATAGTACTTTTATTTTACTGTGTCATACCAAGTTCATCCCATGAGTCCACATAACTTAAGAAATTTGGCAAGAATAAATTATAAAAATAGTTTTAGAAAAAACTCTATTTATAAGTGGAAAGTGTCATTACATGCTTATTTCAAATGCTGAAAACAAAAAAAAGAAAACAATATTAATGTGTAATGAAGTACTATAAAAGTAAGCTTTAGAAAATAAGAATGCATGATAATTAAAAAGATATTCATTTGAAAACATTATTGCAATAAATTACTTAAAATTAAAGCTAATATAAGGCTTAATCCATCGGTAACCCCTTAAAGTTGGCACTATGTTTCACTTAGACACCTTAACTAGAGGATGTTCATTTTAGACACTTTATGTAGGGTTTCGTTGTGTCATTTTGACACTTTTTGCTTACTTGGGCATAATGAGTGTAATACACTCATTGACCAGCGTGTGAATGCCTCTTTAGTTATTTTTTAATTATTTTTTTCTTCTTCTTCCCTACTTTTCAGCCACCATTTTGCCCAAGTTAAATTTCATCCATTTTGAATGAAGGTTTCAGCAGAATAACAGAGTAAATTTCTTTAAACTAAGCTAAAAGATTTCTTTGAACTAACAAAAATCTCGCATTCTCTATCAAGCTATTTATTATGAAAAAAGAGAGAGAAAGTGATCGTAAACAATGGTACGCAACTTGAATATTTGGAGAAGACAGGCAGGGGGAGTTGGGCGGGGGGGGGGGAATTTGGTGTGTGCGCAAATGTTTGGGCATTTAAAGATGCTGGGGGCCGGGTGGGGGGGGGTTCTGCAAAAGGTTGAAGATCTGGGTTGGAGAAGACAATCGTGGTGGTGGGGGGGGTG
This sequence comes from Solanum chiquidenum, assembly GCA_029582725.1. NCBI lineage: Eukaryota > Viridiplantae > Streptophyta > Magnoliopsida > Solanales > Solanaceae > Solanum > Solanum chiquidenum. The sequence continues at coordinate 10,607 of JAJOOS010003011.1, read as the reverse complement.
TTTCTTTTATTGATTTAAATTTAATTCTATTTTGTAATTATTTGGGTCACGTGTCATTAATTTATTGGTCAACTTTTATTTTTTTCTCAAAATTAATTATTTAAAAATCACTTTTGACACAAATGACATTTGTCATCGTTTAATTCGTCACTTTACACGTCACTCACGAGTGTAATGCACAATTATATTTTTTTGCTAATATTAAAAAAAGTGTCAAAATGACACAGCGGAACCCTACATGAGGTGTCTAAAATGAACAACGTCCACTTAAGGTGTCTACGTGAAACATTGTGCCAACTTTAAGGGGCCACCGATGGGTTAGGCCCTAATATAATAAAGTTCATTATTTTAAGATAAATTTTCTAATATATAATCACGATACATAGACTCCCAGTCACAGCATCATGAAATCAACCAATGCATGAAAAATGTCCCACATGATAACAAATGCACATACCTAGTCCTCTCGTGGAACCATAAACACATACATGTTCCTCTCATGGAACCCACACTTAATCTGTATACTACCGGTGTGGTATCCGAGTCATGTTTAGTTAGTGTACCAGCGTGGTACCCGATCCAATTATTATTAATGTATCGGCGTGGTACCTAAGCCAATCATATATGGATATCTCCGTAGCAGGTGTGGTATCCAAGCTAATCGTCAGTATATATTAGATATGGTATCCGAGCGAATTATGGGGATCATATACCAAGTGTGGTTCCCGAGCCAATCAACAATCACAAACAACATGCATAATCACAATCACAATCACAATCACAATGACCAACCACACTTGAAACCACAAGTAACTAAAAAAGGTTCATTGCATGAGATTATCACATGAAGTCATTTCACATTCACCCTTTATTTTCCTGAACATGCATTTCACATAAAACAGCAACATGAACACACATATACATATAAACCCCTTTATACATATACCAATATCCCTGGACCTTTTTATGAACAAACATTCATTTATGGAAATTATCTTCCTAATCCCATGAACTAATACTCTTTCCGCTCATCATATTCCCTTGATTACCACAAGTCCCTAAAATGACTGTAACCCAATAACTTCATAAGACATAAACATACAATTAACACCAAACCACCTCAACAAGAAAAATCAATGTTAAAAGTCAAGAACTAGATAACCGCTCCCTAGTCATCATCTTTCCCACCTTAACAACAATATTCAACCTTTAACCATCCATACTACGTGCCCGAAGTCCTAGGAATGAAAACTCTCGTCAATCTAAGATACAACATGCAATTGGAAACATGTCTAAACTACTCAGTTAAGAAAACCTAGCCTACCTGGGCATCAAGCAACTGCTGCAGAAGTCTGATCGCGAACCTTGACTCATTGTGATTGACCTAAATATTTCCAGATCATATCCAAATCTCAAACCCTAAGCTAACCTCATAAAATTTTCATCCAAATCTAGGGGTTTTCCACCTTAATTCACCTAAAACTACCAATTCCATGGTTACATTAGTGAATTACGGTAAAAAAATTGGGAACAAACATTCGTAAGATTATCCCAAGGTCTTTACACCCTAAAATCCTCATAAATATGAATTTTCCCCACCTTAAAGTGATTTCAAACCACCCCCTAGGGCCACAATTATATTTTCTAAGGCCTAGAAATCAAACTACAAAAGTATGAGATCAAATTGCTCACCTTTAAGAAGTTTCTTGGTAAAAATCTATTAGGTTAACTTTCTAACCCCCACCATGACAAATATAATGTTATTCTAAGGATTAAAGAATCAAGCAGATGTTAGATTGATTGAAGCACTTACTTGGAAGGAGGAAATCAATGAAAAACTGAAGAAATCACCCCTCCCTTGCCCTAGCCTTACCTTGAATGAGTTTTGGGAGTAAAATAAGATTTTAGGTATGAAAATTACATTTAACTGCATGTAGCTGTAAAACTTCGAAAACTAGTAGGCTAAATTAGAGCTTGACATGAGAGTACGAGTCGTAGATATGGCTTCCCGTACTTAAAATGAAGGGTTGAGGGTTAGAATGTCAAGGTACGACTCCCTAAGGACCAACCAAGGGTCCTTGAAGAGGACCCTAGTAAACTGCCCAAGAAAGGCTGCCTAAGGCAGTGCACCAACGGAGGGACCCACGCTCCGTAGATGGGTCCACGTCTCTTGGATGGCTTCGTTGGTTAGGCCCCAATGACACTGCCTCAGACCACCACTGTAACACCTCAAAAACCAGACCCAGAAAAAAATTGCAGAAATTTACCTGAAGCAGTGAACCACGACAGGGTTCACGAACCGTGACAGGGTCCCTTGGTTCGTTGACCTGCCCGTGGTCATGACTTGGATCCCTCCAGGCAAGACATCAGACCACGGGACCCTTCACGGGCCGTGGTCTTGATGATGGATCTTGGTGGCGTCCGTATAGTCGAGGCAGTAGCCCCCATAGCCAGCCTCTTAGACCTCCACGCCCAAGTGAAGACCACGAGGTCCTTCACGGTCCGTGGTCCCTCACACGGGTCATGGAGTGGTCCGTGGAGGCTATCCAGTAGGCCCCCAGACCTGAGCCTCTAGACCTAAGCTCAAGTTAGGTCCACGGGGACCTTAACGGTCCGTGGTCCTCTACATGGGTCGTGATAGGGGCTCGTGGATCAGACCTTAGAACCCCCAGCTCCTGGACCAAAGACCACGACCCACTTCACGGTCCGTGGTCCCTTTCATGGTCCGTGGAAGTGGCCGTGGTCACCCCTGTCTGCAACTTAAGTCTGGGGTCTTTTGGTGTTTTCCTATTTCATTGGACCCCTAAACTACGTGGTTTTGATTAGTTTTAGCCTATAAATATAACTAGAACTTACCTAAGTCAAGTCTTTCATTAAAAACATAGAAAATTACAGCGTAAAGAGGAGAAATGGTCGAACAACCCTATTTCAAGAACATAGCAAGATTCCATTAGTTCCAGGGCTGAAATTGAAAGATTTCTTCATGGAATTCGTCACCAGGTATGTGGGATTTCACTAGTGGGTTCTTTTCGCCCATTAGGTCCTAGATTTCAGTCAGATTCTTGATTCCCTATTATCAACTAAACCTAGGGTTTCTAGAACTTCATCAGAATATCATGAATTAGTTATTTACATGTTCCAAATCAGATTATCATGTTATTACTTCGTTTCTCGCATGAATTTCAGAACCCTAGCTATGTATTTCTTTAGTTCTTGAATTACACATGCTAGGTCAGATAGTTTAGTATTTCAGATATACTTGCCTCAGTCTTGAATGTGTCATTATTAGTATATTAATATGCATTCTTAGTTTGCATGTCAGTTTTGAGCTATCTAGTATATTACAAAAATTCAGCCATAATGTGTTAATCATTTAATCTATTGGGAGTAGCATAATACCGAGTTGGACTAGGGTCAGTCACTGATATAGTCCCAGAACTATGAGCCACGTAGGTTGCAAGTCCCCTCTGTGGGCATGATTTTAGTAATCACGCCAGCATGCCTCTACACCTTTGACTGGGTGTATGGGGTCCTCTCGATGGGGCGTATACATCGGACTCCACATTTAGCTCATTTGGTTTTATTATTGGTTATTAGTATCTCCCACAGTTCAGTCAGATTCCATTGCATTGACCACATTTCAGTATAATCAGTATTCAACATCAGCATGTCTAAATTTGGCCAATACATTCAGTTAGCTCAACATTCAATATCGATATCATGTTCAAATTATACTCTTGCTTTATTGCTTGTTCAGTTATATGTTTATTTCAGCTTTACTCTATCCTGCATGCTCAGTACCTTTCAAGTACTGACGCATACTCTGCGCTACATCTTCTTGTGATGTAGGTTCAGATTCTCAACATCCAGATCACGCTTAGATCAGTTGCCGATCTCCAATCCAGCATCATCAGTGGTGAATCCTCATTCTTCGAGGACAATTGTCATGTTATCTTTCAGTTTTCATTGTTTTAGTTTCAGTTTTGCTAGACTTAGCTGGGGCATGTCCCAGCACTTCTAGTCAGTTAGAGGCTATTTTCTGACATAGTTAAATTCAACTTAGTATTTGAGTTTGATATTTATCTTGTATTAACCTCTTAGATTTTATATTCAGTTTTAGTATATGGGTATTCCCCATCATTTCAACTTTATTTATGATTAGCTTCCGCATCAGTTATTATTATTCTTAGTATGCTCATGTCATGCCAGTAGGGTTAGCTTGGGGTCACTTGTGATCCTAGGTCCTGTGTCCGCGTCTCGAGTGTAGCTCGACGGGTATACATAAATTGCCCTATCACAGTTTCTCAGAAAGTCACCTCAGTAGACCTTGTAGAGTTAGAAATGGTAGACTTCGATGCCATTCTAGGCATGGATTGGTTACATTTCTATTATGCCTCAGTCAATTGTAGAACTAGGATTGTTCGTTTTCAGTTTTCAGACGAACCAATCATAGAATGAAAGGGTAGTAGCTTAGCGCCTATGGGTCGATTCATTTCTTACTTTAAGGCCAGAAAGATGATCTCTAAGGGTTATCTCTATCATCTAGTTCGGGTTAAGGATTCAAGCTCCGAAACCCCAACTCTTGGAGTCAGTTCCTGTGGTTAATGATTTTACAAAAATGTTTCCAGAAGATCTTCCCGGAGTTCCTCCCTATAGGGAAATCAACTTTGGAATTGATCTCCTTCCAAATACCCATCCTATCTCTATTCCTCCTTACAGAATGGCTCCAGCTGAGATTAAGGAATTGAAAGAGCAGTTGAAAGACCTTCGAGATAAGGGCTTCATCAGACCTAGTATTTCTCCATGGGGTGCACCAATGTTGTTCATGAAGAAGAAATATGGTTCTCTCAGAATGTGCATCGACTATAGGCAGTTGAACAAGGTCACAATCAAGAATAAGTATCCCATCCCCAGGATTGATGACTTGTTTGACCAACTTCAGGGTGTTGGTTATTTCTCAAAGATAGACCTCAGATCGGGTTATCATCAGCTCAAAGTCAGAGATAGTGACATTCCGAAGATAGCCTTCGGAACTCGGTATGATCATTATAAATTTGTAGTAATATCATTTATACTAACCTATGCTTCTGCAACTTTCATGGATTTGATGAATAGAGTGTTCAAGCTATATTTAGACTTGTTCATTATCATCTTTATTGACGATATACTCACTTACTATAGGAATGAGAAAGAACATGCGAGTCATTTGAGAGTTGTTATGCAAACTCTCAAAGATCGCCAGTTATTCGCCAAGTTAAGCAAGTGCGAGTTTTGGCTGCAGTCAATTTGCTTTTCTTGGGCATATAGTATCCAACGAAGGGATCCGAGTGGATTTCCTAAAAATAGAAGTAGTGAAACAATGGCCTAGACCTACCTCTCCTGCATATATCAGAAGTTTCTTAGGTATAGCAGGTTATTATCGAAGGTTCGTGGAAGGATTTTCATTCATAGCCTCACCATTGACTAGGTTGACTGAGAAGATGATCAATTTGCTAGAGGAGATAGCTTGAGTTCCTCAAGGATTATGACATTAGTGTGCATTACCATTTGGGTAAGGAAAATGTAGTAGTAGATGCCCTTAGCAGACTATCTATGGGTAGTGTAGCACATGTTGAGGAAGAAAGAAAAGAGCTAGCAAAGGATGTTCACAAGCTTTCTTGTTTATGAGTTCGTCTTATGAGAATCTCAGATAGTGGTGTGACAGTTCAAAATGGATCAGAATCTTCATTGGTAGTGGAGGTTAAGGAAAAGAAAGACAGTGATCCGATATTGCTCAAACTCAAGGGTGCAGTCCATCAATAGAGAGTTGAGGTATTCTCCCAAGGGGGAGATGGTGTGCTTCGCTATCAGGATCGACTATATGTTCCTAATGTGGGCGAGTTGAGACAATAGATTCTTGCAGAAGCCCATAACTCCAGGTATTCTATTCATCTAGATGCCACTAAGATGTACCGTGATCTGTGGGAAGTCTTTTGGTGGAATGGCATGAAGAGGGATATAGCAGATTTTGTGGCTAAGTGCCCCAATTGTCAGCAAGTGAAGGTAGAACATCAGAAACTAGGGGGTATGACTCAAGAGATCGACATTCATACTTGGAAGTTGGAAGTGATCAACATGGCTTTCATTAAAGGGTTACCTCGTACTCGCAGACAACATGACTCCATTTGGGTGATAGCGGACAGAGTCACTAAGTCTTCTCACTTTTTGGCGGTCAAGACTACAGATTTGACAGAGGACTACACCAAGCTTTACATTAATGAGATAGTCAGGTTGCATGAGGTTCCTTTGTCTATCATCTCAGATAGAGGTCCTCAGTTTACCTCTCATTTCTGGAAGTCATTTCAGTAAGGTCTTGGTAGTCAGGTTAATCTTAGCACAACATTTCATCCATAGACGGACGGTCAGGCAGAGCGTACCATTCAGACTTTAGAGAACATGTTGAGAGCTTATGTGATCGACTTCAAGGGTAGTTGGGATGATCACCTTCCTCTTATAGAGTTTGCCTACAATAATAGCTACCATTCCAGCATTCAGATGGTCCCTTTGGAGGCTTTGTATGGGCGTAGATGTAGATCTCTTGTTGGTTGGCTTGAAGTAGGTGAAGCAGCCTTGATAGGGCCAGATTCAGTTCTTGATGCTATGGAGAAAGTGCCACTCATTAGAGATAGACTTAAGACAGCCCAGAGTCGCCAGAAGTCTTATGCAGATGTAAGGAGAAGGGAAATAGATTTCCAAGTTGATGATTGGGTTTTCTTGAAAGTGTCACCTATGAAAGGAGTGATGAGATTTGATAAGAAAGGAAAGCTCAGTCCCAGATATGTAGGTCCTTACCGGATCTTTAAAATGATTGGTAAAGTGGCTTATGAGTTAGAGTTGCCAACAGATTTAGCAGCAGTGCATCCAATCTTCCATGTTTCACTATTTAAGAAGTGCGTGGGTGATCCAACATCTGTAGTGCCATTAGAGAGTGTGGCTGTGAAAGATAGTCTTGCTTATGAGGATGTACCAGTTGACATTCTTGATCGTCAGGTTAGAAAGTTATGAAACAAAGAAGTCACTTTAGTCAATGTTTGGTAGAGGACTCAGTCCATAGAGGGAGCTACTTGGGAAGCAGAAGCAGCCATGAAGTTCAAGTATCCTCACCTCTTTCCTTCCGATTCCAATCCAGCTTGAGGTAATAGTTCCTCTTCAGTTTTTCAGTCATTCATGCGTAGAATCAGTCTTAGTATCATGTTCCTTCAGTCTGTACTTGTATTTTCTGCGTATTTGCATGTTTTTGGAACTTAGTTCAGTCAGAAATCAGTTTCCAGTGTTTGGTGGTAGGGTTGCAGCTCATCCCCTCCATTTCAGTTAATTCAGTCTTCATTTGAGGATGAATGATACCAAGGGGGAGATATTGTAACACCTTGGAAACCAGACCTAGAATTTTTTTGCAGAAACTTACTTGAATTAGTGAACCATGACAGGGTTCACGGACCGTGACAAGGTCCACGGTCCATTGACGTGCCTGTAGTCATGGCTTGGATCCCTCCAGGCAATACATCAGACCACGGGACCCTTCACAGACCATGGTCTTGATGACGGACCGTGGTGGCATCGGTATAGTCGAGGCAGTAGCCCCCTAGCCATCCCTTAGACCTCCACGTCCAAGTGAAGAGCATGAGGGCCTTCACGGTCCATGGCACCTCACACGAGTCATAGAGTGGTCCATGGAGGCTATCCAGTAGGCCCCTAGACTTGAGCCTTCAGACCTCAGACTAAGTGAGGACCACGGGGACCTTCACGGTCTGTGGTCCTCCACACAGGCCGTGGTAGGGGCTCGTGGATCAGACCTCAGAACCCCAAGCTCCCGGACAAAAGACCACGACCCACTTCACGGTCCGTGGAATTGGCCATGGTCAGCCCCGTCTACAACTTAAGTCAGGGGTCTTTTAGTCTTTTCCTATTTCTTTGGACCCCTAAACTACGTCGTTTTAATCCTAAACTACGTGGTTTTGATTAGTTTTAGCCTAGCATAACTAGAACTTATCTAAGTCAGGTCTTTCATAAAAAACTTAGAAAATTAGAGCGTAAAGAGGAGAAAAGGTCGAGCAACCCTAGTTCAAGAACGCAATAAGATTCCATCAGTTCTAGGCCTAAAATCGAAAGATTTCTCCGTGGAATTCATCGCCAAGTATGTGGGATTTCACTAGTGGGTTCCTTTCGCCCATTAGGTCCCTAGATTTCAGTCAGATTCTTGATTCCCTATTATCAACTAAACCTAGGGTTTCTAGAACTTCAACAGATTATCATGAATTAGTTAATTTCATGTTCCAAATCAGATTATCATGTTATTACTTCGTTTCTCGCATGAATTTCAGAACCCTAGCTATGTATTTCTTTAGTTCTTGAATTACACATGCTAGGTCAGATATTTCAATATTTTAGATATACTTGCCTCAGTGTTGAATGTGTCATTATCAGTATATTAATATGCATTCTCAGTTTGTATGTCAATTTTGAGCTATCTAGTTTATTACAAAATTTCAGTCATAATGTGTTAATCATTTAATATATGGGGAGTAGCATAATACCGAGTTGGACTAGGGTCAGTCAACCATATAGTCCCAGAACTACGAGCCACGTAGGTTGTAAGCCCCCTCTGTGGGCATGAGTTTAGTGATCACGCCAGCATGCCTCTACACCTTTGGCCGGGTGTATTGGGTCCTCTCGATGAGGCGTATACATCAGACTCCACATTTAGCTAATGTGGTTTTATTATCGATTATTAGTAGCTCCCACAGTTCAGTCAGACTCCATTGCGTTGACCACATTTCAGTATAATCAGTATTCTGCATCAGCATGTCTAAATTTGGTCATTGTATTCAGTTAGTTCAGTATTCAGTATCGATATCATGTTTAGATTATACTCTTGCTTTATTTCTTGTTCAGTTATATGTTTATTTCAGCTTTACTCTATCCTGCATGCTCAGTACCTTTTAAGTACTGACACATACTTTGCGCTATATCTTCTTGTGATGTAGGTTCAGATTCTCAGCATCCAGATCACGCTTAGATCGGTTCATGATCTCCAGTTCAACAACATCAGTGGTGAGTCCTTATTCTTCGAGGACAATAGTCATGTTATCTTTTAGTTTTCATTGTTTTAGTTTCAATTTTGCTAGACTTAGCTGGGGCATGTCCTAGCACTTCTAGTCAGTTAAAGGCTATTTTCAGACATAGTTAGATTCAACTTAGTATTTGAGTTTGATATTTTTGTTGTATTAAACTCTTAGATTTTATATTTAGTTTTAGTATATGGGTATTCCCCATCATTACAGATTTATTTATGATTAGCTTCCGCATCAGTTATTATTATTCTTAGTATGCTCATGTCATGCCAGTAGGGTTAGCTTGGGGTCACTTGTGATCCTAGGTCCCGTGTCCACGTCTCGGGGGTGGCTCGGGGTGCGACAACCACCCACGGTTGACCATCATACCCCATGGGTCCATTCATGGTCCATGGCGTGGTCTCCTGGGTGAGGCAGTAGGTTAGTTTAAGTTGTTAGGTTTAGGACTAAGGGGTCACTCCAGAAATAATTAGTTATTAAGAGGTGTTGTTTTACTAGTGTTTATACCACCTATATAAAGCCTTTAGACCCTTAATTAAGTCATCCTAAATCATTATTTCAGGATCCCAAAAGAAACCCAATTCCCTCCAGGAAATTCTCTCTCTAGAAAGAAGAAGAAGAAGAAGAAGAAGAAGAATAAGAAGAAGAAGAAGAAGAAGAAGAAGAAGAAGAATAAGAATAAGAAGAAGAATAAGAATAAGAAGAAGAATAAAAAGAAGAAGAAAAAGAAAAAGAAGAAGAAGAAGAAGGAGAAGAATAAGAAGAAGAAGAAGAAGAAGAAGAAGAATAAGAAGAAGAAGAAGAAGAAAAATAAGAAGAAAAAGAAAAAGAAGAAGAGGGTCAAGCTAGGTCAACACTCCATTGTTTCAAGCTTTCTAGGCTTTATAATCAAGGTATGATGTCTTATTCATTCATGGAATCCTTTCATCCATAAAGCCCCCATGTTTCCCCCAATTGTGAAGATAAATCCCCAATTCTAGTTAGGGTTCCTTCTTATATTGTGGGTGTTGTTATGTGATGATCTCATTGGGTGGATAATGGTTATTTATGATTGTTTATGATTTAATTACATGATTTGAGTATGATTATACATGTATCATTGATTAACCTCAGATTCTAGGTTGAAATTGATATAGTTTAGTTTTATGCCATGAAAGTGGAAATTGAGGGCTTAGATGTGATCTTCTAGGATTGATGAATTACTTTATGAATTTCTTAGAATAGAGAACCAAGACATGAATTGATTTCAAGTAAGGTTTGTAGACATGAAGTGATTAGATTAGGGCTTATATGATGAGTCATGATTAGTAAGTGTTGAGATTGAGTTTATATGATGATATATGACTAGAATTGCCTAAGTATGAATCATGTTGTTAGATTGTATTGAGAATTAGGCATATATGATGATCATGTGAAGTATTGCTTGAGAGGAATGTAGACTTCTAGGGATTTGAAGGTAAAGCTAATATGATGAATTATGTATGTTAAGGCCCTAAG
>JAJOOS010003010.1:0-18966 GCA_029582725.1 Solanum chiquidenum | reverse complement strand
CTTATTGTGCCTTACCGGAAAGGTCACAAACCTTTGGAAAAGTCACAATCTTTCGGAAAGATCACAACCTTTCATAAAAGTCACAACATTTCATAAAAGTCGCAAATTTTTCATAAAAGTCACAACTCTTCATAAAAGTCGCAACTCTTCGTAAAAGTCACAACTCTTCATTTTCCATTCACACCTTTTAAAACCCAACACATTCTAGGCCACCATTGATGATGTTTGTGATGACACCAAATCCCGGAAGATGATTAGCTGCTCAGTCACCAGCGGATGGGTTCCATCTTCCAATGATGACATTGTGGCAATAAGGCTTTGGTGATTGAGTGGTCATCCAGAACCAGAGAGCTGTCTTGAATGAGATGACTGGGTCTATGGCTACTAAATCATGATTGTTTAAAAGGTCCGCTCCGATGGCTCTTCCACATCGCCCATAGTTGTAGTTGATGTGTTTATTAATGTCAAAATACACGTAATTAGACACTACAAGTTCATCAAATTTAGTCGTAACATAAATAGATTATTCATCTAGCTCCATAGCAATATAATGAAAATAATTGTTACTCCCCCCGTCCCATTTTATGTGGCAACAATTGACCGGGCACGGAGTTTAAGAAATAAATGAAGACTTTAAAATGTTTACCAAATTGCCCCTTCAAAAAATAGTCATATTAAAAAGTAGACTCACTTTTCTCTCTCCTCATAAATGTATTGGAGTAATATCTTTAAGATTAAGTTGGACCAACAGGGGTAAAAGAGAAATTGTACCTTTAAAATACTTACCATATAAGAAAATGTGACATTCTTTTTGGGACTGACCAAAAAGGAAATGGTACCACATAAAATGGGACAGCTGAAGCAATATATAGAAGCTTACTGCGAAATTTGGATTGGGCCTCATCCGAAATATTTCCTTCCAGGTGCACAAGGCCATTGACTACTTGGTGAACAGTAGTCACCCGGGTTACCTTGTTCTCTAAGGAAACAGTAACCCCATGCGAATGGTCCATTAGGTGCCGAAGGCCATCCTCCTGTATTTATAAAAAGGGGTACATGATCAATTATTATTACTAAAATTTTGACTCACAATGAAATTATAATTGTTCGATCTAAAATACATGTAGTTTCATGGGAGGTTTGGGCAAAGAAAGCAACAATTTCCCTTTTACGGGCATTGATATCACCAGTTGTACCAAAGCCAGTAAAAGACCTAGCAACAGTGATAAAGGCATTGTAACTGTAGAAATTATTCTTTCCATGACAAGAATTTTCGTTGCGATGCTTAAGCATTTGATTAAACATGGAATTTGAGAAGACGCTTCCAAGGTCCCCACCAGTAACAGGACCAGGACCAGGGCCGCCACCAGGACACTGACTTTGACAATTGCCTGAACCACAATGATCATTAGTGTTACCACACCAGCCGAATTTACTGCAACAGAGTCCCGAGGCACAAACTGCGCCTCCGGTCTTTGAACCACAATTCTGCGCCAGGCAGCGCTCAGCAAAAGGAGAGAAAATAGTAAAGAAAAAGTAGTGAATTTAGAAGGCCTCATTTTGAATGTAGTAGTAGTAAAATGTGATGGGAAACAAGTGGTAAAGTGAAAGGTATTTATAGGCACTGAATTCTCTATTAGTGGTTGTGACTTGTGAGGGATCACTGACTTTGTGTGTGTTATAAAAATGAATTCTCTGTCTTATCCAGAATTTAATTCAGTAGAGTACGTTGAAAGGTAAACGGCGGCTCTTTGGTTATAAATTATTTTATTAAAAATAATATTTAAAAAAATTAAAATTGATTTGTAACTCTTTTCATCCTAAAATAACAACTCTTTATTTCAATTTATGTGACACATTTCGGATTTCGAGATTCAAACAAATCTTTTTTTATGGTAAATATTTTCATATATCTTTTAAATATTTTGGATTGTTAATTATTGTGACTTATAATATTTTTTGCGTAGTTTACAAATATATAAATTTTATTTCAAAAAAATGAAGTTTCATTCGTAAATTTTCTATTAAACTTAAATTATTTGACTCTCGAAAAATAAAACGTGTCACATAAATTGAAATATATAGAGTATTGATCTCTTAAGCTTATTAAAGTCATCTTAAAATAATTTAGTTGATAATTATTTTCCACTATATCCTTAGTGGCAAGATATAAAGGGGGAAAAAACGAAATAAATATACTTTTATTAAATTGAGTTTAACTTAATAAGCTCTATTTCAAATTATTATGTTTCTTAATAGACATGAAAATATTACAATGACAATGAAATAGAACAGAGGCGATATTGGTCATAAAAGAAATTTTACCTTCTGGTCGAGCTCGTTGCACCGGCCTTGTCTAGTGTGGATTACCTCTCCTATGTGGTTTGCGAGCTATTACATAACAGCGAGAGTTTTACCATGTGCGCACCCAAAGAATTTCCCTTGTCATAATTGTCATAAAAAAAAAGAAAATATTGTTATTTGTAGAACACATTAAAAAGAGATTTTCTCTTACGGTATAAGAGAGAATTGAGCAATTGAAGCAGATAACAATCTATTTTAATAAGGGTATTTTTTTAAAAGAATATTAGTTTTTTATTTGAATTTAGTTAGTGTATAATTTTTTAAAAAAAATTATGGGACTCATTTTAGCTTATACTCTCTCCGTTAATTTTTAGTTGTCATAGTTTTCCTTTTTAGAGTCAAACTATAAGAACTTTGACTAATATTTTACGATATATTTTTCATTATATTGATATAGAAAAAATTGCAATTTATAGTACTTTTCTTATAGTTTTTGAATATCTAAATTTTTTATTTAAAATATTAAATTAATATAATTTAATTTAACTTTAAAAATTAATTAAATTAATTTAAAAAAGCGTAACATGACAACTAAAAGTGAAAAGAAAGAATGAAGTATTTGTTAGTATTAAATTCATTACCTTTAGCTTTATTACTATGTCATTGGTACTTGTTTGTAGATTTTGTAACTATCTTGCTTTAAAAAATCGACAGTCAATGAAGGAAATACTTCAATTATGACATTTCAATGAGACCCTTCACAACATGTTTTCTGGAATCAACGCTATTTAAAATTTGATAATATTTATCAGATATTTATATTATCCTTAATGAGGTGATTTACTATCACATAAATATGTACAATTTATTTTAAATAAAAACTTTAAAATTATTTAATTGACATCTCTCTCTGTATATATTAACAAATATTAAACTCATACGTAACATGAGTTTTTCCTCACTAGTCCTTGCATATATGTGGGAGCTTTGAACGTTATTCTAGACTTTTCTCCATATTGCATTTATTTAATAATTTAGACCGGAGACTATAGTTGCTGGAATTTTTTCTCTTATTATCTATCTCCGTGAAATGGTATCAATTAGCAACGATACACTTAATTCAGATAATTTTTACTGCATAATATTTGCTATATTGTAGATGTGATATAGTAGTTTTTATTTCGTCATGATATGTAACATTTTCTAGAATGCAGAGTCAAAAATATGACTTTTTAAAATTAAAATACATAAAAAACCACTTATTTTTTCATTTAATCAAAATGGATAAATCGTTTGTTTCAACAACTTCTCCTTAATTTTAATGGATGATCAAATAATTCTTCATCCATTTTTTTTTAAAAAAAAAGTCACTGAACGACAAATCATTTACCTTTAATTTTATTTTTTCACATTACGATATGACGCTGAAACAAGAGCGACTTGACTTATTTCACCAGTTACCTGCATGTGGCACCACAAGTTCACAATGGGATCATTAGATAGAGTGTATCCGTAAAAATAATGCATGTATTAACTTTGTGTATTAATTATATTTTATTTGATACACTTTTTTATGTTATCTATATAACCAATGTAAGTATTAGTTATACATTTTATTGTGTATTAAGGTGTATATTACTAAGGGAAAAGGCATAATTTCCCCCTCAAACTTATATCAAAAAGTCAGTTACACGCTTCAACTATTATGACGACCTATTACACACCTAAACTACTAAAAAGTGAATTTATTTATAAGTATATACTTTTACAATAAATAAATACTTTTACAATAATATTTGAAAAGTTGTAGAATTTTGCTCAATTATAAATAAATACTTTTACAATAATATTTTTTCTTACTTATTTGTCACACTGAAAATAACTAAGAAATTCACTTGTTATCGTGAAACATATTTTCCTTCGTACCAAATGCACTTACCTTTACCCTCGCATGCTCATCTCCTTTAACATTTTCCTTATTTTTGTTGTCATAATAAGTTATTTTTCTGATTCATTTGTAACTAAGTAAAAGAAAAAATCTGATTAGTATCAACTTGTTATAACTATATAATGCTTGAAGTTACATGTGAGACCCCTTTACGACTAATTAATAAGTCTCAAGTATTGCTTAATAGTAATTCACTTTATTGTTGCAATAAACTTAGAATACAATGCTTTAGTTTCATTATTGCAATTGACTTTAAACATGACTTGAAATATTCTAACTGAAATAAATTTGGTATTAAGTATTAACAAGTAGTAACATATATGGTCAACAATAACATATTCAGTTACAAAGAAATTAGATTTGGAAAGAATAGGATATATGCATACCTTGGAGAGAATTTAGGAATTTGATTGAATGAGGGAGTTGGATAATTTTCTAAGGGTGAAGGGCTGTTATAGGGCTTAGAATTTGGGTCAAAACGACGTAGTACAGGTATTAAATGTATAGGAAAAAATCCAAATACCCTTTTAAAAAAGCAATCGGAGGGGTCCTACGGTCCGTATAAACTTATAAGGACCGTACTGGTCATCCATAGAACTGGTTACTGGGATCAAATTTCTGAATTGATTTTCACGAGAAACCATTACGGTCCGTCTAACATTCTACGGACCGTAGACCCAAAAATACGTAGAACCCATGAACCAAAAATCCTTTCCAAGTCTGAGACCACTTCCACTGACCACTATACGACCTGTCAACATTTTCACAGCCCGTCAAAACCTCTGTAGACCCAAAAGTCAAAATTTCCAACAGTCTGGAACCCCTTCTACGATCACTTCCCACGGACCGTCTTGGTGGTTAATAGGAAAACTTTAGAGACCCAAAAATCAAGAAATCCTAAAGGCCATTTTCTACGACTCCCTTCTACGGACCATAGAAACTTCTACGATCCGTAAATAGGACTCATAGACTTGGACCTGTAGTCAACTATGCAATCTTCCTTTTTTCGAGGTGTTACATTTTATTCCCTTAAGAGGATTTATAAATTATTATTTCCTCCGTTCTATATTAATTGTCATGATTTGATTAATGAGATTTTTGAAAAGATAAATTGTAATGACCCATCCGTCATTATTTAAATACACCTTGTGCAGAGTCTCAAAGATTTCAAATTTCGGTGCCCAATTGAAATTTTGGGGCACACAATGGAATTACTTAAATTTGAATTGATTAGAGCTGACGTCAGCCTGTCATAGCAGGATGCCTCGCGCTATGGCGGCGTCGTTATATCACTTGCAGGGCCGCTATAACGGGGCTGACGAAAACAAACCCAAGATAAAATGAAGTCTTTTTATTTTCCTCCCACTTTTATGGGACAAAATAGGCAAGGGTTACTCTGAAAATCCCCGCAAATTACTTTAAGCTCGAAAGCAATGGATGGGAGGGATTTTTGGGTGAGCAAGAGTAAGTCCCGATGATTCCCGGCCAACGCTTGTCAAGATTAACCCCAAGGAGCTGGAAGCTTACATTTAGAATTCTTCAGCAGCTGCTAGGTGCCCAGGTCGGCTAGGTTTTCTTTACTAAATATTTAGACTCGTAATTATCCATGTAGTGTCTGGTAGGATGTCAGGTGATTTCATGCATAGGTTAGGACATGGAGTCTGGATGGTTGAACTTATGTTTAGTTGTGGTTAGGCTGATGATCTAACTGATTAATTGTGGTTGGCTTATGATATTTCTGGGTGTCATTATGGGAGGATAATAGTGGGTAATCTTATTGTGATCAAGATTTAGGGGAGGAAGAGTCTCGAGTGGGTGATGAATGTGGTTTTTACCATATATGGTATATATGTTTGCTAACTTCTTCGTTGGTAATGCATGTATGATACATGATTAGAGAATTTGAAAATTCATACCGTGGAGGGTAAGATATTGTCAATCTATATACAATGTGTACGTTTCATGAATGTACATATGTGATTACGATTCTTTGGTGTTGCCTTGTGTGTGTAGTATTAGGGGATTAGATGCCACACCGACATATATATATATATAATTATTATTATTATTATTGGATCAGATGCCATGCTGACGAGCTCGCGCACCCACACACAGAGTTATGTAATTTATTGAATTGGGTACCATATCGTTACATGTGTAGTTGTGTGTGTTAGTCTCTAAAGGACTACATTGGTATGTTTAAAGGTCGGGGTGGATTCTTGTATGAATCGGGAAGACATGTTAAATGTTGTGGGTGGTAATTGGAAATTTCTGGAAGTTTGGAGCTACTTGTTTACATGTCGTACTGTTATATTCTAGGTGTTTTGATGATCCTCACAAATGCAGGGACCTGGTCCCTGGCAGAGTGCTCTTGTCCAGATTCAAATGAGGTATAACTGTAAAGTTGTCATGTCAAGTGGTAGGTGAAAAACGCAGTGTACTGCACCAACAAGAAGAGCGAACGAGACTGTCTGTTTTAGTGTCTCACAAATGCAGGGACCTGGTCCTTGGTTGAGTTCTCTCGTCCAGGTCTATAATGGGGTACAACTGTAAAGCTATCGTGTCAGAGGTTGGTGAGGCGTCAGCGTACTACACCAATCAGAATGAACGAAGTTATTTGTCCAACGGTCAATAACTCTTTATGGTTGACTTAGTCAACATGACAAACAACAAATTAATTAATTCATTCAAAAGGAGAGAGAGCCAACAAGTCTTCTCAAGAACTCACCAAGAAAAGTTTGCAAGGGACCTGGTCCCTATAAGACTGCGTATGTGAAAGGACGACAAGACAGCTGTCAGAAAAGTTGTCACTTCTGATGTGGTAGGTGCACGTCCTTCCAGAGAGGCAGACTCTCAGCCAATGGGCGGTCCCAAAGAGTTTGTGTTCATTTTGATATAATCTCTTTCCAAAATACACAAACTCAAGATTTGGCAAAGAAAACTAGGATTTTCTCTGAAAATTCACAAGCTTGAAAAGAGAAGGCCATCTTCAAGAAAGAACACTGCTCTTATCAACAAGGGACCAGATAGAGTACTGAAGCGTCTTGTTGTATTTAGAGTTGTGTATCTTATGTGCTTAAATTGTAAATCTATTCCTATGTTATAAATGAATTAGAGTTTTTGTTTTGTTCATCTAAAAGTCCGAGTCAGTTAAGGGTAACTGATTTAGTGGGTAGTGTTGTATCTGCTTAGTCAAAATTCTAAGTTATCCTGAGTTAGGTAGCTTAGTGGGCAGTGTGGTATCTGCTTAGTTTCTTTGTTTATGGTAGAGTTACTACATTAAGGGGAAAGGGATTTAGAGGTAAAATCCTAGGTTTCAAGAAGTTGTAATTTGAATCGTTACTCCGTTTAAGTGAAATGGGGTTTGGGTTGAAAAGCCTGTGAGGACAGGTCGTGGTTTTCACCGCCCTTGAGCAAGAGGGTTTCCACGTAAAACTCTTGTGCCTGTTTTATATTGTGCTATTTATTTTCCATTTACTTCTGCACTGTTATTCTGTTGAGGGACATGGCCCCGAGATCATTGGTGGGCGTATACATTCCAACAATTGGTATCAGAGCAAGGGCTCTCTATTTGGTTAACACCAAGAGAAAAGATCCTGCAAAAATGGCAGCTCCACTAAGTCTTGATAGTCCCTACGTTCATACCAAGGACGTGAAAGATGGAGATCTAACTCGAGAGGTTCCTAAGTCTAGAAGACAGTACGATGAAACAGACAGAAAGAAGGATAAGTCAGTAGTGCTAAAGGTATATCAAAATGATGCTTCCGAAGATGAAGAGGAGATAACTTATTTGACTTCAAGGTTTCAAAAAATAGTCAAAAAACATGTACGATTTCAAAAGAAGGGAAACTCCAATAGAACAACAAATGCAAACGACCTCTGTCATAAGTGTGGAAATCTAGGGCACTTTATGAGAGACTCTAAGAGCCATAAGCATGAATGTCAAGACCTTAAAGAAAGGCGAAGGGACCAGGTCCCTGACCGTGCTAAGGGAAAGGCTAATGTTGATCGGGTGGTGAAGAAAGCCTTTGCAATATTGGGAAAACGCCTCTAGTTATTCTGAAGATGAGATGCACAGAAAAAATGATGGTTTCATTCTCAAAGGCAAAGACAAAAGGTCGGATCCGATTAATGAGGCTAATCAGAAGAAAGATGCTAAAAAGGTCAAATCGCTTGCTCTCAAGGTGTCACAAAGTGAAGTACCTGAAATAAATGAGAACATAGGCTATCTCACTCGAAGATTTCATAAAATCATGAGAAAACATGGAGCTCTCATGAAGAAAGGAAATCTTGACAAGGCTACAAACTCAAATGACTTGTGTTTCAAGTGTGGTAAACCAGACCACTTCATTAGAGACTGCCCTATGCACAAGAATGAGCACAAGAAATGTGCCAAGTCTGGAGGACACAGGAACAAAAATGAGGACCAGGTCTGTGACAAGTCAAGCAGAAGAGAAACTGTTGACCATGCCATGAAGAAAGCTATGGCAGTCTTAGGAAATACCTCGAGTGATTCAGATGATTCTGAACACTCTGATGATGCTTTCATGGTAAAGTCAGATGAAGAAGCTAAAGAAGAGGTAACCATTTCTGACCTTAAACAAAATTTGCATGTTTGTTCTGTTAAAAAGTTGAGGAATCTACCCGTTGTTTTGATTGACTCTTTCACTGAGTTAACAACTGAAAAGGATATGATGAACAACATCCTAGATATCCTTCAGGAAGAAAAATTAGCATTGGTTGACCAAATGTCTATTGCGGAAGAACAATTGATAGTTCTAGAAGCTGAAAATCTAGAACTTAGGGAAAATTAAAGATGCTGAGTGAGAAATGTGGCAGCGGTAAGGGGGAGGCCAGTAGCTTGCAAATCGAGCTAGAAACCAGGTTGAATACTGCTGAAGCAAAACTGGCTATGGCCTTGGATATAAATAATCAGTTAGAGAGAGACCTGGTCCGTGTCAAAGAAAAAGTGAACAAATATCTCAAATGGAACACCTCTTCAAAATTGCTTGCCAATCTTACCAGTCAGGGTCAAAATGATGGGAAGGGGTTAGGAAATTCAAGCAAAACTTCTTCTTATAATCTCCATAGCAAATATGTGTTTGTGCCTGATAATTTGTTGTGTTTTCATTGTGGTCGTGATGGTCATTTGAAGAAGTACTGTCCATCTTGGAAAAGGACCCAAGAGAACCTCTCAAACTATTCCAAACAGAGGAACAAAATGAAGAAGGGATCTGATCAACAGAGAAACAGGCAGCAGAAGGGACCTGGTCTTACTTCTGGTCCTCAATTGAAAAAAATCAATCTTCCTCACTGGATAAAGAATTCTCTTATCACTTTTTTATCTGCTTAATGGGAACTCCAGCTAAAGTGGGTTCCCAAGGCTAACAAGTGATATGGTATTCTTGTGAGAGGAAGTAGCAGCAGTCAGTGTTGGTTCATGAATAGCGGATGCTCAAAGCACGTGACTAGAAACTGAAAACTTCTTCTCTCTCAAGGCACTTCAAGGTGGAGGTGTCTCATTTGGCGATGGCAAGAAAGGGTATGCTTTTTTTGTGAAGGCATGTTTGGAAAATCTATGGAACAAACTATTGGGGATGTGTACTATGTCAATGGTTGAAGTACAATCTTTCAAGTGTTTCACAGATTTGTGATGAATGAAATGAAGTTAAGTTCTTATCAAATAAATGGGTGTCACAAACTTGCTATCTTGGGTGATGATCTTGATAGAAAAGAGATGCAAGAACATGTATATTGCTGATCTGATTACTACTCGTAGTGACAGTCTTACTTGCCTTAGTGCTCAAAGTGAGAATACTGAGGAATGACATGAGAGACGTGCTCTTGTGAATGTTTTTCTACTGCACAAACTTCTGTCGAGGGACTTGGTCCCCAGTCTGCACAAAATGAAATTTGCACATGACAAAGGTTGTGACGCTAGTATTAAAGAGAAGCAGATCAGACCATCCTTCAGGTGGAATAAGCAGGCTTTTAATCTTCCAAAGAACTTTCGGCTGAAGTGGTAAATACTACATGTTCTATGACCAAAATTATGATATTGAGAAGTTTGGTCTCAATATTGATGAAAGAATAGTTATGGTATACTCTTCCTCCAGCAACGCTTATTGGTTGTATAAAAAGGGTGGTCATGTGATTTTTGATGAGTTGAGAAATTGCAAAAGAAAGATAATTCTGAGATGGAAGGGTTGCTTTGGATTCAGAGAGACGGTCTAAATAGTGAGCTTGTTGAAGAACATCCTCGTCATGAATCCATCAATCTCAAGGAAGCTGATGCATATTATGAACCTGATGAGGGACCCGATCCTGTAGACAGTGCTGAACAAAGATGATGCAGTTCAAACTGATAATGTGAATTTTGAAGGTGAGAACGAAGAAGTTGATCAAACTCAGTTTGAAAGAACCAAAGTATAACACTCGGTTCCCCAACAAGCTGATAGGTTGTCCAAGTTCCTCTTCAACAAAGGCTTCAAAAGAGGTAAAATTGTCAAAAACCCTCTTTTTGAAATCACAAGGAAATGAATTGTTGATCATTCAAGTGTATATCGATGATGTCATCTTTGGAGCTACCTTTTGAATTGTTGTGTGAAGAGTTTGCCACATTCATGAGTAGGGAGTTCTAAATGAGCACGATGGGAGATTTCATCTTAGAGCTACAGCTTCAGCAAATTTCTAAATGTACCCTCGGTTGTCCAAAAAAGTACATCAATGAGCTGCTCTAAAAGCTTAACTGTAACACCCCATAAAATTTTTGAGCTAAGATCCGAACCGTTCTTCGTAGTGAGTGAGATTTTTTCAAGGAATTTAAAGTTTCTTGAGTATTAAGGTCACTAGATGTAGCACCTTGAGTTCCAGGAAGAACTGAAGAGAGTTCATTCAAGTCATTCCTAAGTTTTTCTTAAGTTTTGGATCAACTTCAAACAACCATAACTTCTAGCTCAAAATGAATTGGGTGTGATACCAGATACCGTAGGGAATATCTTTAAATTATCTTTCCAACGCCACCAAGTATTCTCAGTTTCGATATCGTATGAGGGATATATGTCCATTCGAAGTTGAACTGTCTAGATAAGGAAAGTCAAAACCAGATTTTAGAGGGGTATTTTGGTCTTTCCTTACCCTATCAGATTTAATTCGATTTTAGTAATAATTTAGGGGTATAATATGATTAGGTTCAGTTTTATAATCCTAGTCTACCCCTAGGGTTTTAGTTGAGAGTTCAAGAAGATAAAAGAAGAAGAGAAAAGAGGAGAAAAAAGGAGAAAATAGAAGGATCGAAGCGTTCATCGAAATTCTTGAAAGTTGTTGCGGATTTTTGTCATGGGTTTGATCCCTAAGAGGTATGTAAGCTTCCATAGTGTTGGGTTTGTTCACCCACACGCCAAACATATTATTTTCAGCGAAGTTTCATTCTCAAAAAGTTGAAGGATTTAAGTTCTTGATAGGTGTTCTTGAAGTTCATTCTAAATCTTGTTTTGTTGGGGTCTAGATGATTTCTTGAGAAGAAAGTGATTGTTTTGAGTGGATTAGTGTGTACTTAGGTTGGGTAATTGAATCTAAGGAGAACTTGAGAAAAGAAATCGATTGAAAGCGATTTAAGGTGAGAAAATGAGAGGAAAAGTTCGTCAGTTTTGCCTGGGGAAATGCTGGCGCGACACCCCCCCGTTGCACCAGGAAGGCTGGGGAGACGCGCCAACAGTGCACCAGAAATGAGCCCTAGCAAATTGGGTCCTGGCGCGGCGCGCCAGGGACGCGCCCGAATCGGCGTGTTTCACTAGTTTTTCGTCGTTTAGCTTATTTAACTTATTCTAAAGTATCCTAACACTTTCCTTTGATTCTAACTACTCTAAATGACTTCTAAACACCTAAAAATCATCCATGAACACGAATCATAACCATGAATTCATAATTCAAATTCAAGGTAAAGTTAAGAGTTAAGTTTTGAGAGCTCATTCGTACATTTCGAGAAAGTCCTTTTGAGTCTTTTTTAGAAGTCCTCTACAAATTTAAATAACTTGTTTCAAGACTCGAGCAAGTGAGTATGGGAATGAGGAGAATGTATTCATGAGTCCACTTTATCATCACGATATCCTTCCTATCATAAACCATAACTCTTGAATTCATAATTCACATTCAAGAGAGACTTAAGAGTATAGTTCAAGAAAATCTTTGAGTTCAATTGTGAATCCTTTGAGATCAACTATTGATTTGAACTAAGTTTTGAGGAAGTAAGTAAGAGAATGAGAAGAGGTGTATACATGAGTTCCATGTAGTTATGTACACTTCGAGTCGAGTCGTTCATGCCCATAAATTTGGTATGGACTCCATAAATTTGAGTATCATGGAGAGGAGTAGTATCAGGTTCTAAGTCTTGAGTATTGAGTTCCTTTTTCCCTTTAAGATTATAATTCTAATCATGGGACTATTGCATGTTACCTATGAAGTCTTTGAGTTGAATTGTTCATGCCCATAATTCCGCATAAACACTATAAGTAGAACAGTTTTGAGATGAGTAGTATCATTGAGGTTCTTGAGTTCCAAGTATTGAGATATATCTATGGTTATGGAAAACCTTGCATCGAGTCGTTCACGTCCATAATTCGGCATGAACCATATTTTAAGAAGTCTTTTACAAATGCTTTAACTTTGTTTTAAGACTTAAGTTTTGAGTTCAGTAAAGAGTAAAGGTGAAGTTCATTTCTTCAAAAGTATATGGGGACTATGTATTCCCAAAAGAGTTTAAAATATTTTCACATTTAAATAAGAACGGAAAATTGAGATTTTCAAAAAAGTCTTTGAGCTAGTGTTTCAGTAAAGAGCCTTTGAGCTAGTTTTTCAGTAAAGAGCCTTTGCGCTAGTTTTCAGTTAAAGAGTAATTGCTTTCACAATAAAGCAAGAGAGGACACCTTGATTTCCAAGACAGCCTTTGAGCTAAGTTTTTGAGAAATTATCTCAAATCACAGAAAGAAGTATGCTTTTAAAACATAAAGAGCTAGTATATTTTTGAGAGTAGTATTGAGCGCCGATATGGGGGAGAGTTCAGATAACTCACAGCCCCTATAAACCATGTAGCCACCATGGGTACAAAATGGTCATACTTTTTAAATGAACCCTTTTCACAATAAACTAGTGCATCCACTTAGTAGTTCAGGTCCTATACCTTTGGCCGGGTATAGGATGCGCTGGCAGCATAAGGTAGATCGTTGTATCGTTACTATAGCTCTTATGTGATGATTGTCGGTTAGAGAAACTCCCACAACAGTATTTTGTATTTTTATATACATCAGATTAATTGTATTTTTTTTTACATACATCTCAGAGTTATATGTATCTTTGCATACACACAGAGTTGGCATCATGTTTTTAAACAACTTTTCTTTATATTGCACATGTTTTAAATTGCTTTATATTGAAATGAGTTCAGTTATGTTGAGTTGAGTTGAGCCAAGTAAGTTCTTCAGTTTCTTTCAGATTCTTTTCAAGCTTATGTTATGCTTTAGAATTCCCCTTACATGCTCATACATTCCACGTACTAAGCCATTTGGCCTGCATCTTCTCATGATACAGACATAAATATTCAGGATCATCAACAGGAGCTTTGTTGATACATCCGAGAGTTCGAGTTAGCTATGGTGAGCCTCTTTGCTTCCGGAGGATTTCATTTACCTTTCAATTATATCAGTTGTTAGGATGCCGTGGGTCTTGTCCCGACTTCCATCTTTATCAGTTAGAGGCTTCATAGATAGTCAGTATAGTTGAGAAGTCTGTATTATTTATTTATTTTATTGAATATTTTAAAGACTTAAGTTGCCAATTTTGGGGTGAGTTGAATATATTTTATTATTCATAGTTTTCATTTGAGTAAAAGTTTGAATTTAAGTTTTATGAAATTTTATTAAGTTTTTAAGCTTTGTATACTTGAATCAGTTTTCCGCTTGTAGTCAGCCAGGATGAGGGTTCGCTTGGAGACCAACAATGGTTCTCGAGTGCCGGCCACGTCTAGGGTGTAGGCTCGGGTCGTGACATTAACATACTTGAAGTCAAGACAATATTAAAAAGGGGTAATGTCATCATGAAGTTTTGCAAAATGGAAAATCAAGTGGCTGACATCTTCACCCAAGGCCTAATCAAGGACCAGCTTGTCAAGAACATGTATATACTCACAGTGACTCAGCTACAGGAAAGAAGATAGCACAACATTCGGGATAATTAATGTCTGATCAAAGACAGGGACCTTGTACCAATTCAGAGAAATTGCTGAAAAAGTTTCATGTTATGGGTGCCTAGACAATTCATACTCTCATGGTCACTAACTTGAAGCTGGATGCTGATGAACTTGGTTGAGAGACTCCATTCTTGTACAAAGGAATCACATTTGAGGGCTTCTAAGAGAATCCGGAGACACTTGAAGAAAATAGGGACCTAGTTCTATTTTGTCCATCAGAAGACTTTTCGATTTGGAGGAACATGTGATGGTTTTTATGCTGGGTATCAAGTTGATGGAAAGAGTGCCTCAGGAGTGTCTTATGTTATAGGTTGATCTCTCACTCATGGGGAACTAAAAGTCAAGATTCAGTTGCTCTTTCAACAACTGAGCAGAGGATGTAGCAAGTGCAGCTTGATGTGATCAACTCTTGTAGATTAAGCAGCACCTTGAAGCTCTTAGAAGACTTGACTGAGATAATCAAACTGAAGTTGGGAATGCTAAAACCGGATTGAATGGATCCTGCCTGAAGCAATCAACCCTATCATGACTGTGCAAAGGGAGCAGGTATCCTTGTTTTTTAGTTATGTATGTTTTAGCAAGTTCAGTCTTATACCTTTTGTAGGTTTACACACATGGCAAAAGGGCTGAAGCAAAAGGGAGGTTAAGACAAATCTAGGCAATCAAAATCAAACTAAGAGAAGGACCCGGTCCGTTCTCAAAGGTTAGCACTCTTAACATTGTAGCTTAAATTATGCATTTGAACCGTTGCAATTGCCACATGTCTGCCATTCATATATCTAACTATTGTCCCATCTTTTGAATACCAAAATGACACTTTCTTCTACATAATACACCATTTCATTTCCTTTATACTCTATATTTCTTTTTAAATCTCTTTCCAAAATCAGAAATTTTTAAAACCCTCTTTTCTCCTCTCTCTAAAACACTTCAAATGGTTAAACCCTTTTGTTCTTACTGGAGGATTTTCTGATGAAGATGTTTTTAAGTGTGAAGAGGGACCAAGTCGACTAAGCAAAATGAAGAATTGGAAAAGATGATGTTCAAAAAGGGAGAAGTTGATATTCTGAGAACTCAAAGTATTCTAAATAGGAGGGTGTCTGATTTTTTTAAAAAAAATTGAAATGAAATTTTCTTTTTGGTTCCTCAATTATTGATCTATTCATATCGGAGGCCTTAAGTAAGTTTAATCTTACCAATTTTTCTTATATGAGAAACTCAGGCTAGTGTTGGAAGCTATGACAGTTGCTCTTGCTAACAGGGATACTAAAATGGTTTGCATAAAGGCTCATCTTCTGAAACAACACTATCAGAGGGACCAGGTTAAAAAATAAATGGGAAACCCTGAAGGTTAAACATGAAGCCTGGGAAGCAAAGCATGCTAAACTTTAAGAGAAGATTCTGAAAAAACATGCTAAGGGATATGATCCACTAATTCTAGTCTTTAAATCCCTTGCTTCTATGTTATCCCCTCTCTTCCTAAACTTCAGTGTCAGTCCTCCTCATTTTCTATCGAAATTCAGTGGGCATTGTCTTGGTTCTCATTCGTAATAATATGTGCAATGTTTTGATTGCTGATCTTTTATTTATGAATGACAAATGCCTTGTTTCTACTGACTTGTCTCATTACTTTATGCATTTTTACTCATGCTCAGTGTTGCCCAAGTGACCATGAATTTTCTTGAACTGCATTTCTGTCAATTTGGTTTACTGTTTTAACCCTTTTTTTTTATGTCAAAAAGGGGAAAATTGCTAAGGTATGAGATCAATGATTAGCTACTTGAAGAGCTACTTGAAGAGGACATGACCATGCCGATATATTTAATCAATGCTAGCTACTTGAAGAAGACATGATCATGCCGATAGAGGGAATGTATGCTAGCTACTTGAAGAGGACATGTTCATGTTGATAGGGGGAAGAAGTAGTTTGTCATCATCAAAAAGGGGGAAAATGCTACTTTGATGTTTTGATGATTTGATAAACTTCGGGGATGATGAAACTCCAGTTACCCGAAGAGTTCTGGTTGATAGGGGAACTGGTAAATAAGTCTATTATACTCAAAATGGGGGGGGGATGTTATTTTGGAGCTAATGTTAAGTTTTGATAATTTAACAAACTTAGAGATCTAACAAGGAACCAAATCCTTGTTATTGAGACTGATGACAGTGAAATGAATAAATAAACTCAGTGTGAGGAATATTTGTGTGTAATCATCAAAAAGGGGGAAAATATTATATTCTAGGTGTTTTGATTATCCTCACAAATGCAGGGACCTGGTCCCTGGCAGAGTGCTCTCATCCAGATTCAAATGGGGTACAACTGTAAAGCTATCATGTCAAGTGGTAGGTGAAAAGCGCAGTGTACTGCACCAATAGGAAGAGCGGACGAGACTGTATGTTTTAGTGTCTCACAAATGCAGGGACCTGGTCCTTGGCTGATTTCTCTCGTCCAGGTCTATAATGGGGTACAACTGTAAAGCTATCGTGTCAGAGGTTGGTGAGGCGTTAGCGTACTACACCAATCAGAATGAACGAACTTGTTTGTCCAACAATCAATAACTCTTTATGGTTGACTTAGTCAACATGACAAACAACAAATTAATTCATTCATTCAAAAGGAGAGAGAGCCAACAAGTCTTCTCAAGAACTCACCAAGAAAAAATTTTCAAGGGACCTAGTCCCTGCAAGACTACGTATGTAAAAGGACGACAAAACAACTGTCAGAAAAGTTGTCACTTCTGATGTGGTAGGTCCACGTCCTTCCAGAGAGGCAGGCTCTCAGCCAATGGGCGGTCCCAATGAGTTTGTGTTCATTTTGATATAATCTCTTTCCAAAATATACAAACTCAAGATTTGGCAAACAAAACTAGGATTTTCTCTGAAAAATCACAAGCTTGAAAAGAGAAAGCCATCTTCAAGAAAGAACATTGCTCATATCAACAAGGGACCAGATAGAGTACTGAAGTGTCTTGTTGTATTTAAAGTTGTGTATCTTATGTGCTTAAATTGTAAATCTATTCCTATGTTATAAAGGAATTAGATTTTTTGTTTTGTTGGTCTGAAAGTCTGAGTTAGTTAAGGGTAACTGATTTAGTGGGCAGTGTTGTATCTGCTTAGTCAAAATTCTAAGTTATCTAGAGTTAGGTAGCTTAGTGGGTAGTGTGGTGTCTTCTTAGTTTCTTTCTTTGTGGTAGAGTTACTACATTGAGGGGGAAGGGATTTAAAGGTAAATTCCTAGGTTGCAAGAAGTTGTAATCTGAATCGTTTCTCTGTTTGAGTGAAATGGAGTTTGGGTTGAAAAGCCTGTGAGGACAGGTCGTGGTTTTCACCGCCCTTGAGCAAGGAAGTTTCCACGTAAAACTCTTGTGCCTGTTTTATATTGTGCTATTTATTTTCCACATTGTTATTCTGTCGAGGGACCTGGTCCCAAGATCACTGGTGGGCGCATACATTCTATCACGTATAATGGAGGAGTGTAAGGCAAAGAGTGACAAGGGTTAGTAGTCTTGTATTTGGAGGATATATTTATGTGATAGAAGAGTTTGTCTATGATCTAGTATGACAGTGATAAGAGGGATGAATGTTTGAATCTTCCAGTAGGCAACGGAAGGAGGTGATGTGACTTGGGCTAGAGTATAGGGGGTCTTGATCTGGCCCTCAAGTTGCATTATTCTTTGATTACTCTACATGATATTATGTGGTAGGTTTGGGTCGACCGATGATGCCTACCAGTACAAGTTGTTTTTACTGATACTACTCCTGCTATACTACTTAACATAGTCTGGTTACAGGATTCAGTGATGTTTCATAGGTGAAGGCGATGATGATCTCTGAAAGCTTCTACTTGTCTTTCCTTATTGTGGGAGCTACGGCATGTTTTCTTTTGTACATGTTTTACACTAGTTTCTTATGAGGGTTTTTCGGTCGTTTTGTAAAAGATGATCGAGTTTCATGGTGAATTTAAAACATTAAAGAGTTTTCCCTATGTTTTATTTAATTTCCGTATTATCCATTTTAAAATTGGGTGATAAGGGTTCTCCTATCTAGGTGTTAGAGTAGGAGCCCACACGACCTGGTAGGTTGGGTCATGCCATTAATTTAATATTTTAAAATTGTAATTTACTTAATGAAAAATTATAGAAAAATATAATAAGTTGTAATTCTTCTCATATATCAATATTTTGAAAAATGTAGAACACATTATTAACAGGAGAAGAACAAGAACTTGGAGAAGAAACATAGAGAGATTTGTTTTTCTTCGACCATTTTTAAAAAGTGATTGTGCTTCGATGTAATTAGTAGTTCTTCTAAGAATATTGGATGGGGATTTATCCTTAGGGTTTACAATAAATGTTGTGTTAATATATCATTTAATAAAATTAAGTAATTCGTCCCCGCACCGATATACTACTAACTATAAAATTTTAATATGTTCACCAATCTTTAAATCGATATCCTAAAACCAATATGT
>JAJOOS010003007.1:0-32140 GCA_029582725.1 Solanum chiquidenum | reverse complement strand
CTGCGACCAGGAAAGCCCCGATCATGGGCTATTGTCTTGTTCATCACCTGCTGGTATGTTTCTCTGCAAACGTGGTTCATGAACTGCATTTTAGTGTTTGCTAGCCAGAGTAGAGACATAATGATTTCACTGATGTATGTAAGAATCTAGTCAAATATGTGAGAAACAATTATGTCTTGAATTTTTCAGGGTCACCTTCTTTATTGCTGAAGTGTGCTTACTGGCGGCTTCCGTTAGGAATGCCTACCACACAAAGTATAGGACTTACTTGACACAACATCCTCCCTCCTGCGAGGTTTTGAGGAAGGGAGTCTTTGGTGCTGGCGCTGCTTTTATTGTTTTCACTGGCATTGTCTCTGAACTTTTCTACGTCAGCTATTCCAAGGCCGATGAAGGATCCATTCCTCCAAGAATGGATGGTGGCATAAGGATGAATGCGTTCAGGTGAACCCATTGAGGAGAAGGAGGTTTTGGTTGTACACTCACTAAGCTTTTGCACTTAGAATGTGATATTGGTAACGTGGTATACTTAACCCTGTCGGGTTGCTGATTTGACTGCAACAGAATTAGAGATTCTGATAATTTGTTGCGACTTATGTGCATCCTTCATCGTTGTTCAAAATTGCTGAGTAGGGATATAGACATAGATAGGTATGGCTGCTACTTGTGAGTTCTGTTGTACAATGTTTTGAAGAGAGTTTTTCTGGGGCTTGATGAGGCAAAAAATGGGTTGTCCACTTTATGATACTTGAGATGATTCTAATGTTCCTGTTGCCATTTCACATTCTGTTCTAGTATTCATTTTTCTTGACAACTGAGACATCTCCGAGAGCTGTTGGCTCACGGTTTGAAACTCGGTGAATAATGAGCCTGCCCACCCTACTATCCTTCTCCACTTAGTTACCAGGCTTGTCTTTCGGAAGTGTTTGAATTCATGACATATCTACCTATCAAATACCCAAGTCCTTGTCCATATTCTTGACTTTTTTATATTGGAGGTCGTCGTCATCATCTTGAAGGGTCTACTTTTTTATTTTCCATTTTAAACATAATTTGCATATTTCTAAATTGATAATTTAAATGGGGTTGAATACCTGTAATCTGATTGTGATTGTGATTGTGATAAGTGCAATATAAATATGTTATTATGTCATTTATAATTAATTAAGATATATTTTCACCTCACTTGATCATTGTGAAGTTATGTAGTTAGTGATAAAATCCGATGTAGACAAATAACATTTTTTTTGGTGAGAACTCTTCATAACTTTTCCTATGACCAAATATACATGGTGGACAGTGGACTAATCATAATGCACAAACTGTTACATTTCGTTCGGTAGATGATTAGAATTATTAGATATTAATTTTGTGGATATTAGTTATTTCATTTTTTATTATGTATAAGATAATACATAAATTTCCTTATAATTTATTATACACATATATTAGTAATGCATTCTAAATTTCAAATGAAATTTCGTATTAATTTTATACATGACATGGGTAATTTCTGACTAGCTACCAATTAACTTGTACCAAAATTAAGATACTTCTTTACGAGCTACCAAACGATCCTGTAGAATTCAACAACAACAGCAAAAAAAAACTAGTACTTACAAGAAGTTCAAAAAAACACTATGATTTTTTCCATTTGTCATAGACTCATAGTCTTGGTGGACAGAGTTACATGATATCTATTGCTGGTAGGAGGTGATAGATATTCCATAAAATTAGTTGAAATGCACAAAAATTAATCCAAACATCACGATCGTAAAAAATAAAATAAAATAATAAAAAAAACTAGTACAAGAAGTGGGGAGCAAGAGGGAATGACTCCCCAATAGACAGATGTAGAGAAGAAAATAAATCTTGTGAAGAATTATTGATGTAAAGAGATTAGACATATATATCCACAAGAAAGAATCTTCCAATTCCATTCAATCACATCTAAATCTTCCCACCACTACCTAGCTGGAAAAAGACCCCATCAGTCTCTTCCATTCTAAATTCTAATTAATCTGTACCTCTCAATATTCACACCCTTTCCTATCGACATTTAACGATAATTGAGTTAATGTCATTATATTCAGAGTCGTTAAAATCTTTAGTGTCATTTATATAAAGTATTGATTGTAAATATTGATATTTATTATTGTTGCTAAATGTAATATAATGGCAATTATATTATTACCGCTAAATTCTTTATTTGTTATAGGCTACACAACCTTTGTGTACTTGTTTTCTCATTCACAATCAAAAGAGAGAATGGAAACACAACATTATTATAGTATGAAAACTGATCTAAAAAGGGATATACATTTTTTGAGGGAAAAAAAAGGTGAATGGTAACATTAATTAATACTAATTAACAAGACTTAGCTTGAACATTAGCACAGCATGAACCCAAATTTACATCAAAACAAATCCTTTAATTAACTAATCAATATACAAACATTTCTCTTCATCATCCTCTTATGGTTTGATCTCTAAATCATCCCATGCTTTATTGAGATCAGCTGCATTACTCAACGTCTCGAATTCGTTCCAATTCCAATAATTATTTGACATATTTTCATCTATAATAAGATCATAATTGCTTGTTTCTGGAACTTTCCATGGCTCATGAGAAAGAAGATCAGTACTGCTGCTTGTTATTGGCATAATTGTAGTGATTGTTGACTCCTCCAATATTGTACTATCAAACTTCCCCATATGTTCATAATTATAATAAACATTTGAAGATAATTGATGAGTATTAGTACTAGAATTGGGAATTAGTGAAAAATGTGTATTCCCATGATCTTGAGAAATATTTGAAAATATGTCATAAGGTAATGAGTATGAAGGAAGATTTTTGATATCTTCATCTATAGTACTAGTAATAGTACTATTTCCCCTTATTGTGACACTTGGCAATAAGGAACTTGTAATACTATTGGTCATACTCGTCGTGGTGATTAGTGGACACCTCTGATCGTTTACTTCTAATCTGACATGTTTCCTTCCAGTTATATGATCAACGGGATCAGTAGGCCTTAAACGTTTATTTTTTCGCCCACCGCCTACCGGAACGTTACGAAGGGTGCCACCTTCGGTCCAATGCCTTTTACAACCTTTACAATAATGACGAGGTTGTGACTTGTTGTAATTGTTGTAGTAACAAAATTTAGTGTTGATTGAATCACACCTTGGACATTTCAACGACTCCGATTTCGGTGGCGGCTGCCGCCTTATCGACGGTGGTTCCGGTGGAGTATTGTGGCTGGTGGTGGTCCAATTATCTAGACCATCATCATCAATTGAAACCAACTTAGTACTCAACCCCATAAATCGATAAACAAATGATCCCTAGCTAGCTGAGTAGTGAAATATAATTTTAGTATACAGGAGCGAAACAATGGACCTATTGATTTCTAATGTGTAATTTTTTGCCTTTGGATCTTGATACAAGAAAGAGAAATGAAGATGAAGAGAATTGGAGTATTATTATATGGTGAATTTTCTTTGAAAGAAAGAATATTATTTATGAGGAAGGTGATGAGAAATGAGACTATATATCACTAGCTATTTTTAAAAATAAATAAATGTGAAAGTGTGTATATACTTGTGGAAGGGGTGGTGGTCTATGGAGGCTATCAATCTATCTGTAAATTAAAATAAAATATAATTTTATATAATAAGATCTAGATATAAGATATATTTTTAATTTCTAGGTATATATGTATATATCACTTGAGAGCAATAGTTGTATGGTTTTGATTGAAACTTGTGGCTTGTGGGGTGCAGTCTATATTAAATTATGACTCTTAGGTTTCCATTTAGCAGACAATCAACAACATCCCCTCCCATTATTATTGTATTCTTTCATCTTATAATTATTTATTTCAAATCGAAAATTAACTTTCATTTTTTCTTCATTAATAAAAAGTGTTAATTGTTGCTAATATATATATATATATATATATAACAATAATTAAGTTATTGTCGTCAAATAATTATCGCTAAAAAATATTTTTAATATAACGTAATCAACAATGTAAAATATACATTTACACTATTAAATTACAAAAGAGGTTAGTAATTAAGCGTTGTTCATCGATACATAGCCTGAAATAAATGGTAAAGTTAATTATAAGTATGTTGTAAATTGTAACATGTTAAATTACAATGATTATTACAGCTAATCCTTGTTGTAGTTAACATTTAACTTTTTAGTTCGAAGGTGAAAGAAAACGGTAATTTAAATTAATTTTGAATACACTTTTTCTTCACAATTACTTTTTATAATTCATGTAGCTGTTAAAAAAAACATTTCATTTATCGACATCCATATGTTTTGGCGTGCACACCTTCTATTCAAATTTTATATACACTATCCCCAAAAAAATAAAATATTAACCTAAATATATAATATACTTTTTCGACGAAAAGTATTTAATCTCTCCCTTTCTTTCACAGTATATAAACACGTTCCTAAGAGGAAGGTCAAGCAGGGGAAAAACTAATGTATAAAAAGCGTATATAATAGACTTAATAACTGTAGTTTAAATTCTATATTTACGAAAATACTTAAAAATACTAAAATTTTAAATTTTGCCTCTGCCTCGATTCGGATGCGGAAATATATGTACCGACGGTAGTGGGAGTTTGGTAAGAGAAATGTTCCATTCTATATACTAAATTTGTATAGAAAAAGGGACCATATGTGACATATGGATTATTGAGTTAGTAATGTGGTCAATTACTCAATTAATTAAAAGAAAAAAGTAAAGGGAAACCAACAAATAATATATACAGATCCAAGAAGATGCTTACAAAAGGGTACCACCGTCCTTTTTCCCCTCATATTCCCTTAAATTACACATACAAAATTGTTTTTTCAAGTCAAGTTCATATAATTACTTTTAGTGAATAAAAGGGATGGTCGGTTTGATATTGACTCCACTTGTAAAATTATTATGCTATAAGGGGGTTAGTGAGATTTACATGTAGAGTTTGGGCATATAGTGTGGAAGTAATCTATTTGGATGGTTGTTAGGTATTGTTGTAGTGAATGGACTATTCTATATCGTGATTCGCAATAATATAATGTTACATATTAATAATTTAAAGGATAAATTTATTTAAGAAAAGTGAATTACGTGTTAGAGTTATTATAAAAAAATAGAATAAAAAAATATTAATAAATAATAAATAAAAACAAAAGAAAAAGAAAAAATAAAGTAAGGACTCGATTACAGTAAATTGACTGTTACACAAAATAGAACTTTTTAGTTTTCCTCGTCACCTAATGATAGATTTAGCGATACGATAAATAAAATTTAAATAATAATCAAAAGAATCATTGTATTCAATACAATACAATACAATGACTAACATCCATCCAAACAAGGAGGCTTTTAGGATGACATACACTTGTAGAAAATACATAGGTGTAAAAAAGTACTTTCGTCATTTCATTTTAAGTGTCTCAGTTTGACCAAATTATAGTAAGCATACAGAGAAAATAAGATTGATTTTTTAATCTTATAGTCTTAAACTAAGTTATATATGTTGTATTGTATTTTCTAAAACAAGAACTGAGAGCTTTAATTTGATATAACTAGTAAAGTTATTATCACGTAATCAGGAGCTTACAAATTTAATTTTGTGATATATATATGGTCCGGCTCTTCCTTAGACCCCGCCAATAAATAAACATCAAACCATAACATCATGGTCATTATTTTCAATGGTATTATGATGAATGTATTGGCTGCAACCATATCCAGTCGTGAAAGTCAGCGGCAGTGTCAAATATGTTTGGTTTTGTTCGTTTCTCGATATGTACTAAAGATATAACTTCTATTATATAAATGACGGAATTATAATTTTCTCCGGGAGGATTCAAAATATAACAAAGTAAAAATATAGAAAGAAGTCAAGAAATTCAACATTTATTATATGTACGTCAAACATAAAAAGATGGATGCAACTATTCTACACTATCAAAAACGATCTATATTGACCGTTGAATTTCCAAATCATATAAAAAGAAATTTCCTTAATATCTTAATGTGTGCACCCGTGAAGTCCCATCACCATCCATAACATTTTAAAAAAAAAAAGAGAAAAAAAGAGTAGATGAATATTCAAATGAAATTAATTAAATAATTATAAATATGAAAACCACATGCATGTAATCAAAAGATAGTGGTTAAGAGGAAAAGAAGTTAAATTAGTCAAGCATATAATTAAAATTCCCTAGATGTTAAATTAGTAAGACATATTTATTATTATTATAAGTACAAATCAAAGAAATCAAACGTGGTCGGTTTGTTAGGTACTGTCACTATGAGAATGTTTTCCCCCTAAAATATTAAAAGAAAGAAGACAAAAAAGAATATTTTTTGGTCGGACAACTAGGACTTCTTCATAGCTTAGTTATAAAGCTTAGATTCAAATTAATTAAAATAATGAATTCAAGTTGAAATTATGAAGACGAAAAAACATTCTAATTTGACAGCCTAAAGTGTGGATTAATTTATTGACAATAACACGTGTGTACATAGTCCCACTATATCAATTCCTCGTGTTCTAGGTATATATTAAGCAACGTCCCACTTATTCTTAACGGTAAATCAAATATTTTCACAATATGTATATAAAAATAATAACTATATAGTATAATTTTCTAACGAATGGATTTCAGTTGACATGTGTTTTGAACAAAGATGTCTCCATCACTGCTTATTCTATGTTCGATCCTTTTATTATTATTATTTTGTTTTGTTTATTGTATGAATGTTAATTAATTAATGGGAGAAATCATTAGACATGATGGGGTTTACCAAACAAATGGACCACTTGAGAAAAAAAAGATTTGTATGATAAGGTTCCAGCTTGGTTAAATCATGAATATGAAAATCTCATCCATTTACTAAGTCAGATAAAAGGTGCAAAATATATTCATCTATCATATATTTCCATCAAGCTTAGCCGCCCATTTGCATGATTATAACCACTATGCAATTCTGAACGAGAAAAAGTTATGCAGAGATTATAATGTAGTAATTACTAATAAATGATGATATAAATTTTTATTATTTGGTGCATATACTTTTTGGACGAATATTTAATTCATTACAAAAGTAAGATACACACAATATCGTTAGTTAAATCCTTTGTTGTTTTAAGTTTTCACCATTGTATATGAATCCTCAACAACTTATTATATTGCAATAGAGAGAAGAGGTGAACTTTACTAGTTTCGTTCTATTTCTAAAAATCCTTGTAGGCTTTGTATGTCATTTTTGTGGGGTAAATATGGTGGGCACACATGAAATGGCAAAATGCAATCACCAGTAATAGTTTGTACATTCACGTGAAATCTAAAACTAAGATTACGACCAAGTCGAGCATACATCTGATTTAGGGCAAGAGATCTTCAATGTTCACATAACGCATGTAGAAATGAAACCAGAGGTACAAACTAAGCACATTTCATAGGATAGATTAACATACACCAACTCCCCTGCTTAAATGCATGGGAAAATACTTCATCACAACATACAGATTTATCGCAGTGCATATTGAGACCTACTAATGCTATTACCCTAAGCTGCATGTACTGCAAGCCCTAAACTAGACGGTACAATATATCAACCTCAAAACTTGAAATCCTTCTTCTTCGACTTGCCATCCTTTTCATGCATTTTACGCTTCCTCTTCTTCTCATTCTGTAGTAATTTTATCTCATCAGAACTGATAATCACTCTTTCTAAACCAACAATTCAATGAAATGTAAGGTGGTACGGAGAGAAAGAATAAAGAGAAGACATGAAATAACTACACACCTCTGCTACCATGTCACTGAAATCCTCACGCTGGCTACGGAGCTTCTCTTCCTCTCTAGCTTCCTCGTATCTATAAAAAACACAAAAAGGTTTTAGAAACATTTAAACTGAAATGTAGGAGCTTCTAATCATAAAATGTTAAAAGAATCACTATTTACTTGGCTGGTAAAACATTGTCCATAAGTTCCAACTCTTCAGGTGCCAATGTGACATCAACTCTATCTGACTTCTGACCTTTGAGCAGATCAACCTGCAGTGGACATTCCAAGCAATTAGCCTCAAATTCTAATCTAGTGCCTCTTCTAGTAGAAAAACCAACTGTATGCATTAATATCAGAAAGTGACACAAATGAAAGAGAAGTATCAAATAATTTAGTCAAAATATAACAAGATATTATGTCAGAAAGTGACAAATGAAATTGAAGTACTCCGCCTCTTTGTCTTGAACTATGCCTTTCCCATCAGTGACCAACTAACAAGAAATAAGCTGAAAAATTCACCATATGACTTATCCACAACAGCTATAGCCCCACTAATAGGGGTTGACACTACTGAGACCATGTCACTCTATGAAGATTTCTGCTTGAGAAAGTAAACTTGCATTTGAACACAGGACACAGAAAGAGATACTCCTACCCTTTTGGCACCAGCCTTGTCTTGAGCGCCAGTGTTGATCACATACCTGCAGGATCAGAGCATAAATCAATTGCACAGTAGAGGAAAGGATAAATGCTAGTGTCTAAAACTATATAGATAGATTACTTACGTATGGCTTGTTCCAAGAAGAGTACCAGGAGCTATCTTTTCCTCTTTTTCTTCAAGCACCTTAACAGAAAAAGAGATGTAATGAGTTTCTTTACAAGGATAAAAAGTAAGCAGGCAGAATATGGAAACTGGGAGACAAAAAGTTGGCCTAATTACCTGGTAGAGGGGCTTCTCAGGCTCCTTCCTCTGTTGCTTGCGAAGGTCAATAACATCAGGAGTCTCAACTCCAGTAGGAGTACTACACCATAGAGAGAAATACATTGAGAACAAAGCCTAAAATGGACCTCAGCAAGAACGAATAAACTAGTGAAGGGAATCAAAAATGAGGAAGATTTCAAGCTACTACAAGATTTCTAATAGATATTGGATCATTTAAGGTATTGATCAAGTGCAGTACCTTGAAAGACTGTCCACTGACTGAATACCATCCTCCATCTCCTCTTCCTCCATCTCTTCTTCCTCCTCCTCTTCTTCCTCTTCTTCCTCTTCCTCCAAGTCACCCCAATGTTTAGTCTTATCAACAGGTTCATCCTACACATGGAGATGAGCAGCATGAGATTAATTTACGTAATACACCGAGCAAAAAAGTGAGGCTCAAGCCTTTGTGGCACCAACTACAAAACCACATTTATGAATATATAAACAGAAATTTTTAACAATATTGAAACATTATCAGTAGGTCTATACCATTGCACGGTTACCAAAATCAAGTAGTTAGTCTAAGTATTCTCTATAACCATATTGAATATGGTGCAATTTCCATTATTTTACTGTATCATTAGATGATATGATAACTACCTAAAATAAAATCCTAACCCATTAAGTTTACACTCCAAGAACATACCAAGCAAAAAAAAGAGCACAATGTACCTCATAATTAGGCTGATCTTGTTGCAATACACCAAAGACATCTCCGTATAAAGGGCGCCCATACTATGTCAAAGAAAGAAGGGCAAAGGTTAAAATTAAAATAAGAAACTCTAAAGCAGAACAATCTGAAAGGAAGAATATAAAACAAATATACTGAAAAGTTGTAAAACCTACTTCATCAACAGGTGGTTTACCCCAACCTCCCGGCTGATAACCGAACTTGGCTCCATGTGGAATAGGAGCATTCAGTCCAGGGATCTTAAGCTGAGGATAAGAGGGTGGAGGACCATATCTCTGCACAGAAAATTGGAGGCATGGAAAATCACATTAGCAACGAACTCAACATAGTAATCAAACAAGAACTTGGGGTAACAAACGATTCTTCCAGTAAAAGAACAAGAAGTTTTAAGTTATCTAACCTGCATATTGATGAGCCATGGAGGAGGAGCACCTTCAGGCATACCAAGGGCCTCTTTCAGTTCATGAGACAAAGTTCCAGGTTTCATTTCCCTCAACTTGACCTGCACATCAAAATAAAATGATGGTTAACAGATAAAAATGCAGAGGATAGGATATAGAAAGTAATAACAGTTGTACAGCCTAACAACAACCAAGAATTAACACAACAGGAACATATCTCCAAGTTGGATAGTCCTATCCAAACCATCCCAGTTTGGTCATATAAGATCACAACAGCAAAAAGATTTCCATTGTTTTTCCCCAGGCTCGGTGAAATATCAGCAAGGTTGAGAATAATTTTTATTTTTTAAAAAAGTTAGCATGAAAGCTAGAGAAGAAAGAGGATGTGTTTGGCACCCAAGGTTGTGGCCTAGTGGTCAATGAAGTTGGAGCACAACATGGGGTCTCAAGCTCAAATCCCAGCAGAAGCAAACATATACTAGGTGTTTTCTTCCCCTCTATCGAAGTCTTGGGGCAGATGTTCTGCGAAGTAGCAGATACCTGGTGGAATTGGTGGAATACTCTACGCGCACAAAGCTCACCCAGACACCACCATCATTAAAAAGATTTAAAGAACACGAATTTGATGACAATATTCATGGCTATTTTATACCTCAAACTCCTTCCCTTCATAATACAGATCACCAAGGGATGTCAACTTTGGTTTAGTTTGATACTTAAAAAAGGCGTCATGTAGAACCTGTGAAGAATAACCCAGAGCAGTAAGGCTTAGAAAAGTAAATAAGCAGTTAACTATAGTCTATAAGTATTTGAAAGGTCAGCATCATTGAGAAACCAAAAGCTCGCATAAACCTGATAATCAATATCCATCTTCCCCATTTTTGGCTGCATCCTTTCCCGCTGCTTTTGTTTAAGCTTCTTACTGTCCTCCTTTTCAATATAAGCCTGCACCAAAACAACAAATACGATGTTCAAACATCAGCAAGGAAACTAGACATACTACATATGCTCAAAGAAAGGTGTCATATTTCAACAAGTTTTAACGCAACAGATTTGTAAACTCAACATCTTACACACCAGGTAAATAGTTTTAGGATCTGTCTGTTCTACAATTAGAAGAACTACCAAAGGGTCAACGGACAGAAAGAGCACATTTCCTATGTGAAGTCTACGTGAAGTCGTGACTTGAGAGCCTTTTTGGTGTAAGAAGAATATTATAATTGATCTTGCCTCACTGATGGATCTTTTATAGTATTTCAAGATGTAGGTGGACTAAGACCTTCAGTTGTACTCTTCTTGGTACACATTAATTTATCTTTTCATAAAATAAAATGCCATAGGGTGTTCTTCTATTAAAAAAACAGGGTCACCAGGCTCATCTCAAGATAACGTAGAATGTGAAAGCATCAAGGAGTTCCACTTGAAATCTAAGCTTCATTTTAATTATGATCATTACATTGATACAACTTCGACAGAGTACCACCAACATATTCTCATTTTTCCATAGTCAGAATGAAAAGCCTTCATTTATAAATAGTGTATCTACAATAATTCATGCAACATATTCCTACTTAACAAAGCCGTCAGCCAAAGAAGGATAAAATTGGATAGAAAATCCTACTTGTCTAATTTTCTCAATTCCTGTTGCAGCTATAAAGTCAGGAAGTTGAAATGGCTGTTTCTCAATCCCACGCTTCCCCTGAAAAACGAAATCAGTCAGTGAGATAAAAGCAAATTAATAAAAAAACACTAAGAAAACTCTACAAATACTCTGTGTGGCTTATATGACTGTATGGCAGATCCCTTCACATCAGAAAATCCAACTTTGAACAGATACAATGCAAAAATAACTAAAATTAGAGAATTTAGATAGGAGCAAAATATTAGTCACTCAATCTTTAAGGTGCTCAAGAGCAGCCGGCCGTTTTTACAACTAAGAGAAGTGAAACCCCAGCAACATACACACCAAAAACAGACAAATGCATGTATCCCAACCCACTAAATAATAAAAAACATATATACACAGAAACATAGACATCATGCAAGGATTCTCCTTGCCAAACACCTACATGTTTGAGGCTCCACCAGTGTCACAGCCGCTCGCCTGCAAGAACCACATATATATACATATAAGACAAACTCATTTTTCTTCTATGAGCCCCTTCATAAACCAAACCTTTTCTCCTATCAAACAATTCTACTATTACTAGTTGTTACATGCAGTGCAAGAGGTACACATTATTCTTCACTTTGTTAACCTTACTATACATGTATCAATAGTGATGACTAACCTGCAAAAATTTCCGTTTCTGACACCAGTGTCTTGGAACAGGAACAGTATTCCGATAAGATTTCAGAAATACCAGGAGCTTCGGGTCTGCTGCAGTGGCATCCCATACCTAGACATATATGCATAATCAGTACCAAGGAAAAGTGGGCTACACTTTAAGTGATAAAATCCAGAGTCTAAACATCAATATAGTTAGGAGTTATCCCGTATAAATCAGAAACCAGACAGACATTTTACCACGCCAACATTGTCATGCTATCAAAAGAGTTGAGTAAAACTTGCATGGCTATCATGCAAAATTTACTTCCAGTACAGTGGAAAAAAAAAAGATGATTCGGAAGATGACAATGGTTTATCATATAAAATTTTATCAAACACCATGTCATACTGATCCTCACGGTGCAAAATATTCTGCAAAATCTGGCACTTCACATTTTCTGCACTAGTGGGCTGGAAAGAAGACAGCACACAAAACACAGAAAACATATCTCCCATAATAAAGATGCAAATACCTTCCTTTTGAAAGGTGATAATACCATATCTTTAAAGAAAAATAATGTCAGAACCCTCATAAAGTCATACTT
The DNA here is from genome assembly GCA_029582725.1 of Solanum chiquidenum. Taxonomy (NCBI): domain Eukaryota; kingdom Viridiplantae; phylum Streptophyta; class Magnoliopsida; order Solanales; family Solanaceae; genus Solanum; species Solanum chiquidenum. Next base: position 19,373 of record JAJOOS010003007.1, on the reverse strand, counting down.
AATAAATGATTCACATCATAGCAATTGACACAACCATAAAGCAGATTTAGAAAGGCAAGCAAAGAAAATTTGTAGAGCTAGGGATGGGCATAATCACAAAAGAAAGAACACAAATGACAGACAGAAAATCAGAACATTAATACATTTCTAAAAGGATAATAGTTGATAACTCATTTGGCTCATGACAAGATAAATACACAGGGTAACCGCTAACAGTACACAAAACTGCATAGAGTATGTATGTCAGGAAAACAACAATGAAACAAATGCCTTCCATACCTCAACAACATCAGGCTTCATAGAGATTTGTTTCAGTTCTGCAATTTTCATCCTACGGTGAAGCTGAAATGAAGAAACAGTTCAGACTGAGACCTAACTGAAGGTAAACAACTTAGAAGTGAAAAAGAAGAAAATCTAACTTTTTTCTTTTTGTTAGAGACTCCCTTCTCCTTTTGCTGTGCATCCTCTTCTTCCTCCTCAGAATCAGAATCCGCCTTTTTCTTTGAGGCTCCATCAGCAGCAGTTTCATCCTTCTTATCATTCTCCTGAAGAATTTCAATTGAAAGATATTGGCAAACTGGCTTCAGCAGAAATTGTAACCACAGTCCATGCAAGTGAACAAAGCTTTATGTACCTCAGCACCAGTGGCATCCGTGAAAGTGAATTTCTCAAAAACCTTCCTGAATTCCTCATCGAACTCACCATCGAATTCGGCCTTCTCTGGTACATACTCTACTTCAACTTGAACCAAAGACTGTAAAAAATTGGGGAGTTATCAATATCAAATATTTTTTAATGTAAATATGCCTTGAAGGTAAAAAAAACCATAATACAATAAAACCAACAACAAAAGGTTATTCTTTTTAAGGCGATGGAGACCAACTTTTGCTGCTTCCAGAGTACTTTTACATCCAGTGCTGCTTCAAAGGTGAATCTCAAAAAACATATCATTGAATAAAATAAGCACACTTTTTTCTGCAATTTAGCAACAAAAAATTCTAGAAGGTTCAATATTTCTACAGATATCACAATAATATCTTAGGAAAGATTGCTTCATAAAGAAGGCAATGAAACAAGCAATTCACCAAGCGCCAACTATTTTCCAGAGACAAATAGATTAACAAAACTTCATAATTACCCACTGAAGTCAGAAATTCACCAAACGCCAACTATTTTGTACACATTAAAACATGCAAATGAGAAACAGTCGAATAGTCTTCAGTATATTATAGTATATGAAAGCTTACTGCTAAAAATAAAAGGTTATAACAAGTACCACTTCACTTGTGAGTTGCGACTTCTAAAGAACAAATGGTTTTGCTCATATCATTTGCAAAACTGAAATCAGTCCCATCACATCACCCTTTACAGCTGAACAGAAAGGACGTAATTATGTCAAAAGACTCCAATAATCCACAAAGGTGTATATTCTTAATCCAGCAGTCCCGTAAAATAACAAAAGGGAGCAGAGAAAAGACACACACTAATGTTAATTTTTTTATAGGGTCTTCCACATCACTTTTTTTTGTGGGTGAATAATAATGGTGTTTAGCCAGCATTCGGCACACAGAGGTTAATCCAATGGCATATAAATTCTTCCATCCTTTCACATTCTTAACTTCTTTTAAGAAAAGAGGTTGTCCAATTTTTGTATTGTAGGAATAACTTCATCACACATATGGTGATACATAAATATGCAAAGGTATCCACCTATGTTACTTATTTCTTAGAAAGAAAAGGGGACCACCTATATTACTTACTAAGGAAAGATAAAAGGTTAAGGTTGCCAACTATTATCATTACTATAAAATGTTGTTAAATGCTCGATCAACGTACGCTTAAAACCCAAATTTAGGAGCAAAACTTGGCCTCCCTCACACTTCGCTGTGCAGACACTAAGGCATACACCTTATCGCTCATAGGCACTACCTTAAAAAGAACAGTACTATAAAATAATATAGGAATAATATAATGAACTTCTTACTGATTTTATATCAAGTAATGAACTTCTTATTGATTAAAATATAAACTTAGAAATATAGCATAAGAAACTAATACAAAGTCCGAATTAGAAATTTAAGTTGGATCTCCGCACAAGCACGTAGTCAACATCTAAAATCATTTGAACTTGCTTTACATGTTTTAGAATCCAATATTTCATTTACTTGAAGTTATTCAAATTCCTTTGTTCCTATAATTATTGTCTGTACTTAATCCTATGTTGCTCAGACTCGGATGCGGGGTGTTGGATTCAGGTACTGATCTAGAGATCGGATTCGGCATAATCGAAATTTTAAGATTCGTGGGTGCGGGGATTCAGCAAAAAATAATTCAAACTTCTAAAAGTATAGCTACAAAATTATGCCTACATTATGAGAGAGATTTTGTGGAAGTACTTAATTCTTAGTCCTAATCAAATATACTGGCATTTCATTAATTCCTTAATATTACTATTAAATACTCATCAATTAGGAAGAAGATAAAAAAGGAAAAGTACAAATAAAAAAGAATGTTATCACCATATTTAGTTTGTTCATTTTTCTTGCACGGTTATTAATTTTAAGACTTCTATATCACTAAAATTTGGCTGGAGAAAGATCTATCACTAAATTTGTAACAAACATAGTGAAAGAATAGTCTAGTTCCTACTTTTAGAGGGCAAATATTTATTCTAGATGAGGATTGTGAAATGGGCCGTTTGACTTGGCCCATGCTCTATGTAGCTGAAAGTGTATTGTGACCAAGGCCCAGAAACAAAAAAGTTTCTCTGTGTTTGTATCGCACCATATTGAGATGCATTCTATATCCCTTAATTTCCTCAAATCTTCTTCTCTATAGCTTCTTTTTTCTTCATTGAAGCTGTATCACCGTGAAATCCAATATTGTCTACAAATAACTCAGTAGTTTCAAACCCAAAAGAGAACGAAACTCAGTCGTTTCAGACCTTAAATAAAAAAAGAAACTCAGTCGTTTTCCCCAATGAGCTGACTCAGTCATCTTCCCCAGTTTCTTTAAACTCTCTGCTTCTTCCCAGTGGTTTAACTCTCTGTTTGCTTCAATTTGGCCTGCTATATGAAGAAAACAATATTGAAGAAATCGGAAACAGAGATAATATTGCAGGTATGCCATTCCACGTCTTCAAATCTCTATGTTTTGGTATCTTGAGAAATCAAAATCTCTAAAAATATTTTCTAATTTGTCTGTGGATTTTGGTCAAAGAATCTAATCACTATTGACTGGATCTGACACGACTTCCGCACACTACCGTGTCAATGTGTGTAGACCCTGGTCCTGGTACAGCGGCAAAAGTGCTGGGTCCGAGAAACATAAACTTAATTATATACTCGCAGTGAAAGCAAATATATAAGAAAATAAAAAGGAGTCTATTCTTAGTTGCCAATATAGACGCTGATCTCCACGACAATGTTCATGTTCCTGAATCCTGACACATGTATTTTTTCTTGCACTATGTCTGAGTGTGTACAGATTTTCCAATGTGTTCTTTTTGGTTCATTTGCACCCATGATCAGTGAAACACACGCTTTATAGTCCATTGTACTTGAAGCCCCATCAGATTTGACACATGTCATCATGATACACACGCTTCGTCCTGAACATCTTAGATTGGGACCAAAATGGTAAAAGAAATTTCCATGAAGTATTCTAGTATATCCTACAACGATGACATAATTTACTTGCCCTACAACTATGAACAAGTTCAATATGATACCCATTAACAACAAACCTCACACATGTAGTCAGACGAGCTCTCATTATTTTCATTCTCAGCATTCCCAATGGAGGAAATCCATTTCCTGATACCAATTAGCAATTTCATACTATATCCAATGTTGCCTCCTCCTCCTCTTATCTTGTTTCCCCAAATCACAAAACATAACAAGAAATTCTTCTTATACTACCGTTTTAAAACTACCACAATCACTAGAAAACTAAAAGTGACTCAGCTCGATCTTTTTACACGAAAAGAGTATCTACATTTCAAGCTAAGAAGTTCCTCAACACAAAACCTTAGTAATATCAAGCTACAACACAAATATCTGAAATCATTCATACAGAGAAGATCTATCTCCACAACAAATTAACTCATCAACAACACTAAGCAAATTATATTCACCAAAAAATACAGAACACCGCACACATAACATTAACATTAAGGATAAGCAGAAAGTACCATCTGAGGATCGGAATTTTCCTTAGAACTATCTTCAGCGCCGCCGTTTGCGTCTTGCGCACCGTTATCACTGTCTTCTCCATTTGCAACCTTAGACGACGCCTTGTTCTTCTTCTGCTTCCTCCGCCTACGACGTCGGTCGCTTTCCTTCGACTTCTTAGAGGCGGCGTTAGGGTTTTGAGGTCTCAAATCGCCTTTTGGATTACCAATGGCTTCTGTTACTCCTGTTGCTACTTCAACCGGCATAGTACTCCGGCCGTTTGAGATTAATGTCGATTTTCAGTTGAGATATTTTTTTTCCGGTGGAGTTGTACGAGAAGGTGAAGAGAAAGAAAAATGGAGGGAGTCGGAAGATGAAGAAGAGTGAACGAGAAAATATCAGATCCGTTGCGAGTGATCGTTGGGCTGAACCATTGAGGAAAAAATAGTTGGGCTGAACCGCTTTGTGTAGCCTTGGGCTTATGCTATTGTTTAGGATTACACCTAGACACACAAATTGCAAAGTACCTAAAAACACAAATCCCACTAGTTTAGAATTTAGTTATGTATTTTTTCATGAGTTTTTTTTATATTATCATTCGTGCCATATTTAAATTCTAATTACTGGAGGTCAAAAATAGGTGTAATTTATTCTATATACATTATATTCAAGTGTATTTGCATGTGTTTGAATCTCTCGCTCACCTCTCTCCTATATCGCTCACCCCTCTTTCCTATCCTACTCGCCTTTCTCCTCTCTCGATCTCCTTTCTCGCTCTTCGCTCTCCCTATGTATCTATATTCTTAGAATGTATCTTAAATTTCAAGTGTATGTATCTAGTGTGATTCGCATGTATCTATGTCTCTCGCTCACCTCTCTCCTCTCTACCTATGTATTTGTATTTTAGAGTGTATCTAGTAGCATAAATACATATATCTAGGTGTATCTGACTTAAAATTTGATATGAAATTATTAAATAGTGAGATATTATGTAATTATTTCAAATTATAGAAAAAACAATCATTGATTTGTCGCAGATCATTGGTTTGTAAGTAGTTGATAATTAAGGGTATAACATGAAGACATATTGATTTAATACAAAATATTTAGTAAAATAAATAGTATAAGTACTTGAAATGACTCCCGCGTTGAAAAGCAAAACAGTTATATCCAAAAAAAAAAAAAAAATCTACCGACAAGATTAAGGTAATCAAATTTATATTTTTGGTAATAACTAATAACACAAGTTTGATAATATCCATTCATGCATTTACACACATATTTTGAAAATTGAAACTGTTAAAACAATTTCTTTTCCTTTTTTTTTTTTTTATGTTTTGTTTTCTTTGGTAATGTATTTACATCATAGGAATTAGGAAAAATATTCTTGACCCTCCAAAGCTGGAGTGTCAGGCTCACATTGGTTAAAAGTTAGTATTTTCTGAATTCTTGATTCCTCAGATCTAGGAATAGTCTTTCCAACATATGAGAAAGAAAAAGAAATTGCAGATCCCAGATTTTAGACATTTAGAGATAACAAGGAGAAAATTTAACAAAACCGCAGAAGAAAAAAAACAATCTTTTTGTTTGATTAGTGTGTAGAGAGGGATTTAGATATTGAGAAAAACAGAGGAGATGGGTATCCAAGAAAATGGGAATGGGGGTGTTTTGAAGTATAAGAGGATGGATTCTGATGGAATGGAAGACGATGTTGCTGTATTATGTGAAGAGAAAAGAAAAGATATGAGCAGCAGAAAATATGTTTTGGTTTGTGCCATCTTTGCCTCACTTAATTCTGTGCTGCTTGGATATGGTTGGTACATCTACTTCTTCTCCTAATGAATAGTGCTTATTCTTGTCCTTTTGTGTTCCATTCCTTTATCTGTTCCTCTCATCTTTATATTGATTCTCTTTGCTTTTACCATTGGTTTGGCCATATATTTGGAGTGGCAAGATTAGCTTTAGGATTCTGTTTCTGCATCATATACTGATTCCTAAGGCTAGACGATACTGGATTATGCAGTCTGTTGTTGTGCTTTTTTTTTAATGTCATCATAAAGCTCCAAGAGTTTAGTAGATTTTGTTCACTTTTGAAATCTACCTCTAAAAGAACCTTATAAATAGCCAAGACCTCCTTTTGAGCTCTTGATGAACTCTTAATGAAATGCAGGGTAAGGTTGCGTACAATAGACTCTTGAGGTCCGGTCCTTTACCGGACCCGTGCGTAACGGGAGCTTAGTGCACCGGGCTGCTAAGTGTCTTTTAGGTTTAGCGTTTTGGTCCCACTTCCTTTTAGTTGTTCAGCATTATACCAGATGTTTTTGGCTTAGACCTCTCACCTCATTGTTTTAGCTGGTTATGTGTTCAATTCAAAGCTAGTATCTAATAGGAATTATTCCACTTACAGATGTTGGTGTTATGAGTGGAGCTATTATATTCATTCAGCAAGACTTGAATATTACTGAAGTACAAGAAGAAGTTCTTGTTGGAATCTTGAGCATAGTTTCACTTTTGGGGAGTTTAGCAGGAGGAAGAACTTCAGATGCCATCGGCAGGAAGTGGACCATGGCTTTTGCAGCCATTGTGTTTCAATCTGGGGCTCTTATAATGTCTCTTGCTCCTGACTTCAAGGTGTTAATGATAGGCAGATTTTTGGCTGGAATCGGTATTGGTTTTGGAGTTATGATTGCACCTGTTTATATTGCAGAGATATCACCCACGGTTGCTAGAGGGTCTTTCACTTCCTTCCCTGAGATATTCATCAATCTAGGAATTCTTTTAGGTTATGTTTCGAATTATGCTTTTTCTGGTTTATCCCCCCATATAAATTGGAGAGTCATGCTTGGTGTGGGGATTTTCCCCTCAGTTTTTATTGGTATCGCGCTATTTGTCATTCCAGAATCTCCAAGGTGGTTGGTGATGAAAAACCGGATTGATGAAGCAAGGTTAGTCCTACTTAAAACTAATGAAAACGCTAATGAAGTGGAAGAGAGGCTAGCAGAAATTCAGCAAGCTGCAGGACATGTTAATGCTGAGAAGTATGAAGAGAAAGCAGTGTGGCGTGAACTGCTAAATCCTTCACCTGGAGTTAGAAGAATGCTGATTACAGGTTGTGGTATTCAGTGCTTTCAACAGGTCACAGGTATCGATGCAACTGTGTATTACAGTCCAACAATTTTTAAGGATGCAGGAATTAAGGGTAACACTCAGCTCCTAGCTGCAACTGTTGCTGTTGGATTCACAAAAACAATATTCATTTTGATAGCCATATTTCTTATTGACAAAGTTGGTAGGAAACCTTTGTTATATGTCAGCACAATTGGTATGACTACTTGTCTGTTTGGCCTTGGCCTCACACTTTCTCTACTGGGTAATGGTTCAGTTGGCATCAAGCTGGCAATCTTATGTGTGTGTGGAAATGTAGCATTCTTTTCTGTGGGGATTGGACCAATTTGTTGGGTTTTGACATCTGAAATCTTCCCTCTGAGACTTCGAGCTCAAGCATCAGCTCTCGGTGCAGTAGGGAGCAGGGTTAGTAGTGGTGTGATTGCAATGTCTTTCCTCTCCGTTTCTCGTATGATTACAGTAGGAGGAACATTTTTTGTGTTTGCTGCTATATCAGCTCTCTCTGTTGCTTTTGTTCATAAATGTGTTCCAGAAACAAAGGGGAAATCATTGGAAGAAATCGAAATGATGTTCCAGAATGATAGGCCACAACAAGGTGGTGAATTGGAGCTTGAAGATGTCAAACATCTAATGCAGACACAATGAAAGAGGCATATTAGATATCATATCATAGTTTTAGCAGCAGCCAGAAGAAAGTTGGCATTTGCTCTTGAGACACTTGTTTGATTTGCCAGCTTAACAAACTGTGTTGCATTACACAAAATATAAAGTTATAAACAAAACAAGAAACTTTATCTCTTTTTCATGTGAGGGATGAGGCTTTCTTGTATCTTGATGACATTGAAATTCGATATCTAGAAACATAGAAGTAATACATAGATTTTCTTCATTCTCTTTCTTTTTCTTTTTTTTTGTAAGAACAACATTGTGATGGTGAATATCTGTATATAGGTTCCACTTGATATTCCACAGACTTATACTGGACCATTGTTTCCTTCTTCTGTTTACCCTTTTTTTTTTACTATCAAGAAATACCTGAGGATCAATGTTAGCACAATCCAGAAATCGACACTTGATGGGCCAGTTCCTTTATCCTTCCACTTAAAATGCCAAACTTTTGTACATGGTAGGGTTCAAACCTGTGACGAGTGCCTAACCCATGCATCGTGCACTACTTATCACTAGATCAATGCCATGGGTGGTGGTTTCTGGTTACCTTTTTCATCTTTTTGTTTTTTTTTTTTGCTTTGAGTCTTTAATAAAACTTGCAGAAATCAGAAGGTTCTGTCATATATAGGATGAATTACTGTAAAGGAATACAAGTTGTTAAATACTAAATAGCAAGTCAAACATTTTGGTCAGTCCTCAATGGAAAATGAATTAAATGATATGCCTCCTTTTTTCTTCTATAATGTTCATCCTCTTCTAAGGTATTTAGAGAATGATACTAGCAATTATTTTGAGCATTCTGGTGAGGTTGAATTGGGAGTACACCAAACAGATAGACCTGAAAGTGAAATCTCTTAAAGGACCACATGCACTACATAGTGCAGAAAACAAAGAAAAGGACTGGTCATCAAAGTTCCACCAGCTAAACATTAATTACCTTTTTTTTGGTCCTGTAACTTGGTAAATATCTAGATTTTGTCACTCCAAATACACCAATTTGATCAGCAATGTAACTGGATAAAGTGAGTGAAAAACGGGTAAAAAAACGGAAGTAGATTGGCCCAAGTGTGGAGTAGTATCTACTCAAAAGATAGCAACCATGTGAAGCATATGCATTTCCTAAGAAACTTAACAAACAGTGCTTTCAATCTCAAATTCAGCAAGCTTAGGAAAGTTTATGTAGCCATCGACCGCTAGATAAAATATTAGTTGATAGTATCTACATTCTTTATTGTGTTGAAAGTAGAGAGTACAGGATCACCACCTCCCCCACCCCCCACCAAAAGGGAGAAGAAAATAGAAGACAATAATTGAAGTGTCAAGCACCAAGTGTACCATTCTAGAAAACATGCAATCACAGAGAATAATTCTCCTTGCCTCTTCAGAGAATCTCAGTTTAATGACATTATTCTAGTCTTGAAAGGACAATATGAAGATAAATACAGGATACAAATTCAGTTATAATGAAGTACTGTAGTTAATGAAAGCTCGTAATCAGTGTCACACAAATTAACTGATATGAGGAGCGATGGAGGAGCTGCAGATTCAATATGTCTGGTTGTCATTTTACTTTAATTAACAGATATGAGTGAGGAAATTTCCAAGTATTCTTCATGATAATCCTGTTTCAGGTCAACAAAATATTTGTGCACCAAGTAAGGAGATATCACTGAAGGTGGTTGGATCACAACATCTCCATGACTTTTCTGCACAAATTACATTCACATGGAACTAACCAGATAGAATTATGAATTATTAGTGTTAGTAGGGTAGTTTATGAATAATTCCAGTAGAAACTTGCTTACTGACCTATTATCATACAGGTAGCACCCTGTCTCCTACAGGTTTAGAGGGAAACATTTCACTTGCTTCCCTCGAGCTAGCATAATTTCATGAACAACAATGTGAACGAACTCTGGACCATAATTAAAGTAAGGGCACGAGCTGATCAGTAATAGCTCAAATGTATATTCAATGGATAAGCTAACAGCATCACATTACATATAGTGGTCCTGAATCAATGCATTAGCTCATAGACGCCCTCCCAACTACTGTTGTGACTTTGATATTAAAGAAAACTGAAGTCTTTGCCAAACCCAAGCAAAAAAATCAAGATATTTATCCAGTTAAATCGTGGGGACAATAGCATTTCAGTATCTTTGTATAATTTGTTCGATCACATAGACAATGAAGTAGAATACATGAATCCTGCATTATTTCTGTACCACCTAAGTTTCTTCAAGACAACCTATGTAATGAACTTAGGTGGTCCATAATCCTACAACAATTAATGAAGAATAAAACATGCTGACGCTGATTTTCCGTGGTGTATACTTACAACTTTGATGAGTAAGAATTGCAGAAAACACAACAATCTGACATTATATGTTGAATTATGCTTCCTTCTTCAACCTCAAGCTCTCTACTTTGCTTGTTCCAAAGATGCACTGCCAAACTTCCACTCTGAATCTGCTGGAGTTTCAAGAGCAACCATTTCAACTGAGTCTCATTCCTCGGCCCAAGAAAGAGACTACCAATCCTATTCCAATCAACTGGATAAAAAGCCATTGGGGGTAAAACAGTGAAATTGTATCCATCTCTTCCACTTACCCTTGACACAACCCTTGAAACCAAATAAGGACCATTATGACCCCATTTATTCCCATCAAATGTAAGTGCAAATTCTTCAATAAACTTGTACAACAAAGGGTGCCTCTTGTCAAAAATCATTACAGCATTATTTAACCTACTCCAATTTCTTGTTTCAACATCAATAGTTTGAGCCCCAATAACATTCCTTAGCTTCCCAAAACTCTTCAACACTATAACATCAGTATCTAAATAAATCCCACCAAACTTGTACAGTAAACCAAGTCTTAACAAATTTGAGAGATTCTGACCTAAAGAAACTTCCCCTGGGTCAATATTACCCTTCATTAAGTTATCAATCCAGGCTTGAGCAATAGTATTTTTAAACAAGTACATAAAATCAGGTGAAATTGCAGTTACCCTTAATCCTTTCTCCAAGAAAGGGTTTAAAACTTGCATTCCTCTTGGAGAATCCATTGAAGTAGACATAATGACTAAACAGCCATTTGGGTGTGCCTTAAACAGACTCTCCACAGCAAACAGTTCCCTTCCACCAAAAGATTCAATGGAAGAAATCCAAGTCATGAAAAATCGAAACTTACAGGAAGAATTGGATGATTTAGAACCAAAAAACTCCTTCATTCTCATTGAAAACACATTGATTCTGTCCCCTGAAGGAAGAACCTTCACCAAAGGCTTCTTCTTTCTCCTTCTTCTAGGTTGATAAGCCAGTGAATCATATGTAAAACCCACCAAGTTTGGACTTTTCCGGGAAATTATCAAATGGGTGTTTGGTTTTACAAGTGGGGTTTCTTCTTTTACTGCATATATCACAGAGGATGAAAGTTTAGCTGAAGTAGATAAAGAAACCAACTTTCTTGATTTTCTGGCGACATTTTCAGTTAAAAAGCTTGAAATCTCCGGCGTGGAGTTCCCCGGAACCGGGACTTGAACATAGAACACAGTGGAACTGTTGTAAGCTAAGAGAAAAAGCAGAAAACAAGAACCAATTGCATATAAAGACCTTCTCTTAACATCCATGGTCTTTTCTTGGAAATTAAAAATGTCTTCTTTATCATAGTTGGTTTCTGAAGCAATTTTCAGCTATGAGAAAGTGATGAAGATGATAGTAGAGGAAGTTGAAGAGCATTTTTCCAGTGAAGGAGGCGGCAAAAAAAGTGCAGGAAAATTGAAAAGATGTTTTTTTAGTGCTTTTTGGAAATTTTCAGTAGCCAAAAAGATCACCACTATATGAAAAAAGTTCTTGGGTTTTGAGCCTGTTTTGTATTTTTGTGGAGCAAGGAGGGAAGAGAGAATGAGAATTAAATGTAGCAGAGTTGTTGATTGGGCTATCAAGTCAATAGCTTTATGAAGAACAAACTCTATATTGCATTGGTTCCTAACTTCCCTTTATACAATTGGGCACATTTGGTTTGGTAGGATAGAAGAGTGGTCAGTGGTAACTAATTTGGTGGTTAATTTTAGGATGAGTTTATTTATGTTCGAGATGGTATGGTATTTTTATTTTAGGGAAAAAGGATAAATATATCTCCGAACTATCAAAAATGGTATACAAATATCCTTCGTTATACTATTGAGACATTAGAGCCCCTGCCGTCCAAAAAGTGGAACATTTATACCCTTCACTCTAACGGAAGGACATGTGTCGTTATCCTATGCATCTACCCTTATTATTCACCATATTTTAAACCCACAAAAAATATCCACCCGAATTAAAAAAAAAACACCCAAATAGTAAAGCAAAATTAAAGTTATATTTGGGTCCAAATTCCACACTGTATAAGCACAGCTACGGAGCCACCACTGCGACCGCCACCACGACGGCCATAGTCATCATCATCCTCATCAAAATCATCGCAGCTTCCATACACATCATCAAAGTTCTTCGATTTCCGATAACAACTGTGCAAGTATGGGATGCGTGGTCCGTCCCCATCCTCTAATTCGTCCTCAACTTCTTGCTCAATCACGTCATCTTCTTCTTCTCCACTTAAATCTGAGGTTCTATCCCACTCCATCACGAGATTCGCCCCTGTATATCTTCTTCTTCACCCATCTTCATGTTTGAACTTGAATTCAAAATCAAATGCTTACCCTTCCTTTCAAAACCAATTTTGGGTTGATTGTGTTTTTAGGTTTTTTTTGAGGAAATAAAATGAGTGGTCGGCAAAATTGCGTGAGATTTTTGAAGAATAAAACAGAGGATTAGGGCGTGTATTTTGGTTGGTTTGGGTATATTATTAGGTGTTAGTAATGGGTGGGTTAGGGATTATTTGGGTGGGTCTTTTTAATTAGGGTCGTGGGTTTAATATTTAGTGAATAATAAGGGTAGATGCATAGGATGACGACACGTGTCCTTCCGTTAGAGTGAAGGGCATAAATGTTCCACTTTTTGGACAGCAGGGGCTTTAGTATCTCAATAGTATAACGAAGGATATTTGTATACCATTTTTGATAGTTTGAGGGTATATTTGTCCTTTTTCCTTTTATTTTATATTGAGAGTGAAATAATTAATTTTGAAATAACTTGTTTCTAATTAAATGAGCTTTTAAGATTCATTTCATTAGGAACGGGAATTAAATTATTCTGAATTTATAAGTTTTGGATTAATTTGTCCTATTTGAGAAATGGAATAAAATAATTTGAAGTTAGATGAGACAAGATGAGATATCCTAGAATTAAGTTTAAAATAAATTTTATACATCGCATTTGATTGATAATATTCTAAAAATATCTCATCTTATTCCACTTATTAAATAACCTATAGAATTCCCCTTATTAAATAACCTATAGAATGAGTAATTTCTTTTAGCTATAGGCGCTGCAGCATTTTTTTCCAATTAATATCTGACAAAGTTAATTTCCTTTACTGTTTATTTTTATTTTATTATGATAATGAAAATTTGTCGTTGTTGGATAAATTTTCGCTCTTACGCAATAGCTTGCATATTACATCAAAAAAATAATCTATAATAAACAAGTCTGATGTAACGAACTCGACGCAGAAGACAAACTTATTCCTTTACTCTTTATGGTCAAGCAAGAGCAATTTGCAGTTTTGACTCTTTTCCCCCAAAGTGATTCTGTTATCAAATTTATGGAGGAGTGTTATTTAAGTAAAATATTTAATAAAGAAGTAGTTAGAGTGTTAATAATATATTTAGATTAAAATATTAAATATCTACCTTAAGTAGTAGTGTTATTAGTTTTTGAGTTTCCATTTTGGAAGAAAGAGGTGGTGCACAGTTTAATTAAATAATTGAACTACCCTACATTTCATTTTAAAAAATACCAAAATTGTACTAATTTGATCTGTTAATGTAATGGAATGATATGATAAGCAATTTCTTTAATTTGATCAATCAAATATTTACGTTTAGCACTAATTTAGCCTTTAAGTATAAATAATTACATTTACACTAATGGTGTTTACTTACCGGAAATTACAAATTAGATTCATTAAAGGAAATTAGCACCTTTAATTTTTTGAAGCTATTTAAGATATTATATACATGATGAAATTATAGCTGTTTACCTAACTTTCTTTAAGTTCAATTAAAAAATTAAAATACTACAAAATTCACAACAAATAGGATGAAACTGTAATCTAGTAATATAACATTTAATATAGCCAGTATACTGTTAAATACTACTTATTACTACTAATCTTTAAGCTCACAGCTAATTAATTAATTGGTCATTACATGGTCAAGCTGTGTATTTTAATGAATCATGGCTAAATCACTTTCCCCTTTAAACAATAATTAATTAGTACATTCAGAGTGTAGAAATAGTGTTATGTATTCTCAAACACATTACACATGGACATGATAAATCACGACATAATAACAAAAAAGACATTTAGTGAAAATAGATTTTTCTAGCTGCAATATTTATTGCTGTAAAAATATTTAATAATAATTGAGTTACTATTATTACATCCCTTAGCAATATATAAATTATTGGTTAAAAATATTCATATTTGTTATTATCGCCGAATATAATTTAATGACAATTATATCATTGTTGCAATGCCGCTAAATCATTTATTGTTATAGAGCAATTACACATATATAAAGTTCTTTTTTTAAAAAGGAAAAGAGTATTGAATGGTAGTATATATATATATATATATTAGTAAAATTGTTATCTTGTACGCCTCTATTATTAGGTACCTGTTATTTTCATTAACACAATTTACATGTATCAAATAATATTTTCCACTAAAAGTCTAAAACTCAAGAAGCGAAGAAATCGCTAAAAAGATAGTCTCGGAATTAAAACCTTCTTCAATAGTAACCAAAAACGACTATGATAATTACGTCTCAATATTATCAAATTCGTATTTATTTTACCAAAGTCCATATATTATAGACTTTAAGAATCTAAGTTAATTAATTTCAACATATTTGTAAAAAGAAGAAGATTGTTGCTCAGTATTCAATTAGGATCTTTATAGTTTAATTGATTGGATATATGAACTTTTTCACCTTGCTAAGGATTTAATTTCCACATGTAATATATTTTCCCTACAAGGCTAAATGTCGCACTAATAATAGAAGGATCAAATTAAGAAGTAACCAAATGTCAATAATTTAGGAATATATAATTGTGATTCACTGACTCGACTAATCTAAATTTTTATTGATACACTTACTAAGAGTGATATGACACTCCCTTTAAAGAAATTTTATATTTTTCATGATTCAATCTTGACATCTTATATTTTTTACTTACAAGTTACAACTAACTGCCCATAGCTAACACATATTAATTGATTTTAATTTTGAGCAAATCGAGGGTTTTAGGTACAAAATCATAGATGTGTAGTGACGTTATTCTTTAATTAAAACTCCACCAAACAAAAATCATATTACACGATTTTTCTACATTCATCTTGAAGACTCACAAAATAAAACACCTTATGATTTGACTAATAGGGAAAAAAATATAATTATGATTTAACTGCCTGATAGGCAATTTCATTCAATTATATATGTTCACCTTTTGACCTACTTGTTATATAAAAATTGGATACTAGAGAACCGTTAATAAAACTAGAAGAAAGAAATAATTTTGTTAATCTGTTTTGATGTTTTGAAGAGAATGGATTTCACAAGGTTCAATTCTCGTTTCCAACTTAATAAATCATGATTAATATGATATTGAAGTTTTTTTCGGAACTTTCGAAACTTCTTCTTAATGAAGATATACAGAGTTTTGTTACGATATTTCATTCACTTAATATTTTTTTTATATATATATAACATAACAAATGTCATTTCTAGTCTATCTCTATTTATATCTTTTCTATACGTAAAAATTTCAAAAATTGTCGCATAATAATCCACCCTTGTTTCAATATTTTGATGTTTTTACATCTTCTTAACCCAAAATATCTAGGAAAAAAGGAAATGTTTTTTTTATAGAATGGAGTGACTTTTCATAACAGAATTATAAATAAATAAAAATTATTTGGGTCCGTTCTATATTAAATTAGGATTAAATCTTAAATTTATTTTGGTTGAATAACTAATTTAGACTTCAAAAATTAAATAAGTCAATTTTTATTATTTTCAAGCCCAATACCTATTTCATCTGATGGCCAAAATCATATTAGGTAGGCGTTTGACCATGCGATATCATATCACGATATGAAATCGTGAGATGGAATCAACGTTTGGACATGCGATTTTACGCTGATTTTATCTCACGATTCCATATTCTCCAAAAATCATGATATGGGAATTCCATATCATGATTTGAGATATTCTTAATTCAATAATTGATCCACAAGTTTATATTTTGTTAAAACAACCCCACATTTATATCTACTAACCATTTATTTCATATGTAAATAAAATTTATAATCACATCATTACTTTTAAAAATTTATTATTCTCACCGACTTAAATTTTTTTTTTCTCACCAACATGTAGTCACTTTAACTCACACCAACCAATTATTGTGTAATAAATTTGTTCTCTTCATTTACTCCAACACCTAATTTATTACTTCTATCGTTTTGTATTTATTACAACTCAAAGTAACAATGTTGGTTCGTCTTCTCAGTCACATGATCGAGAAATGCAAGTTCAACGTGAGGAAATTGTCCGTACTATGTGGGAGGATTATATTAAAGACTAGTACACTACAATTTATGTTCTATTTTTTCTATTAAATTAAAGTTAGATGAAACAGTTACTTAAGTGGAGAACAAATAGCTTTGTAATAATTTATTATGCGATTTTATAAATTTTTGTTTATTTGGTAAGTTTGAATGAAAATTGAGGCTATTTAAATAATTTTACAACTTATGGGATTCTTATGTTTATGAGAAAATATACAACGCAAAAATTTCATATCGCATGTCCAAACAAAACTTCAATTTCATCTCATAATTTTATATTATGATATCATATCGCATGGCCAAACGGGTCTATGTATTCAATGACGAGATATTCCAGTTAATTTTTTTAAAAAAATAAAATAATACCATGTGTTAAGATAGATTCAACAAAGACCAATCAAAAGTCATTACTTGTTCAAAATGACCTGTTTTGACCAAATAAAGAAGTTACATAACTCAATTGACGATACATCCAAAGTACCATAGAGAAGATATCCTCAAGCAAAGAGATCAACCATCCATGAGACAGAGTTCTTCCAAAGATCAACTTGAAATGATAAAAGTGTTGCATAATTTTCTTAGCGATCAAATATATTTCAAGGAGATCCAAAATCATCTACATCCGAATGGGACGATTTTAAAGCGCACTCTTCATTTATTTTTTATTTATTTTTTTGATGACAAGGGAAATCCACAGCCGCTACCTTTTGGGGTAACCGCACTAGGCAAGCCCGGTGTGATGAGCTCGACCCAGAAGGCAAACCCCTTGCTTTCGCTGGCAAGGGGTTTCGAACTTGAAGTCTCAAGATCATCAAAATTTCACAATCCAATATTAAGAGCTTTGATTGAATCGATATTGATATACCGATTCACCCTACTAACAACCGCTGAACTACGGAGAAAAGTTAGCAAAGAAGAATCAAGAGAACAATAAAATCGTATGCATAAACTTGATGAATAAAATCTTTTTTTCTTTTAATTTTATGGTTGCAGTTTATTTTTCATACTTAAAGAAAATTTATTGCGAACGATAATAAATTGAACAGGTTACTATCCTATTTCATTTTCCAGATGTTAGTATCAATTGAATGAGGTGATAAGAAAGGGAAAGGGTTAAAAATAAGCCATTAAAATCCTTCACAAGGTAATGTTAGCCATTTAAAGGCTCAGTATTTGCTTTATGTTATTTATATCAGTAATCTATTTATGAATCAGTACTCTTGAAGTAGTCGATCTAGCCCTAAAATTATGTACAATATGTTGTCGTGACATTAGAAATACTTATTCGGAGTGTATATCGAATTGATAAATACTTGACTTTTATATGTATTTTATCAGGTAATCTTGATTAATTGATTTATAAGTTGATTTCAATTTACATTTCATCATGATAAATTCATATAATTTGGTGTAAACATTGGTCTATATATTCTCTGTCATGTAATTTTCTTAATAGGTGAATCAAAATGTGGAATAAATGCCATTCACTGTCCCATGTTCAATCATTGTTGCCAAATTGATTGCCATTTTTGGGAATTGCAACAAATTTGGAAAAGCAAAATCACAATCATACTCCTCTGTTCTTAATTACTTGTCTATTTTTCCTTTTTTAGTTGTCCCCTAATTACTTATCCATTTTGACAAATCAAGAAAGGACAATTTTTTTTTATTTATTATACCCTCAATTAATTACTTTGAAAAAAATAAAACTTTTTAAAAATCTTAAGTTTATAATTCATCCAATTCATAATTAATAGGAATAAAATGGTAAACTCATTATGTCAATTATTGTTTTTTTAATAGGTATACCAATTCAAAAGTGGACAAGTAATTAGGGACAGAGGGAGTACAAGAGTAGTTTTCTTTTGCTTTTTGGGTAAACAAGGTTCATATCAGTGCTTCTTTTTTTTGGGTAATTTACTACATCGTGTCTCTCTTGAAATTTTTAGGACAAGTTCTAAGTTTTCACCAGAAACTATGATATCCCAAAAAATCGAAGAGCTCAGACACGACTTTATGTAAGCGTAAGGGAGGTAAATACTCGAATTTTTTGAAAAATAACGAGTGCTATTCTCAGTAAAGCTTAAAAGACCCCTGGTAGACAAGGTCTTTGCCATAGAAGCAAAAATTGAAGAACAGTCTCAACATATTTGATATAGCAGTAACTGTACTCTTAATTCACAGCTAGTACATGAATCCCCAGTAACAACAATTCAAAGGGAAGAACAATTCATTTGGCTTAATAACAAAAGCAGTAAATCTCAAAGGAGTCCTCTCCTTCTCTTGTAGTCACT
Source organism: Solanum chiquidenum (assembly GCA_029582725.1). NCBI lineage: Eukaryota > Viridiplantae > Streptophyta > Magnoliopsida > Solanales > Solanaceae > Solanum > Solanum chiquidenum. Next base: position 371 of record JAJOOS010003007.1, on the reverse strand, counting down.
AACACTTAAAGTTAGTGCATGTCTTCTCCCATCGTTCTCAGGAACGCTACATCCAACAGTTGCTTCTATCCTCTGTTTGCGAGCCATAAATCCTGCTTGGCCTCCTTGAGACCCTCCGAACTTCTGAAGTACAGCCAATGAGATAGGCAGATCGAAATCATGTAGCGTATTTGATTCTGTTCCTTGATCTACTGGAGCATTTGTGTCCACCAACTTCCCAGCGCCTGCTGCAGCCTGCAAGGCTGCTGCTGTAGCTGCCATTCCTCCGTCAGCAGTTCCACCAGCCCCATTGTTATCTTCAGCTGCCAATGCTGCAGCAGCAGCAGCTTCACCATTGGATGCACCTTCTGCTTCTTCATTAGCACCTTTTG